>CAUYRT010071091.1:0-176278 GCA_963574885.1 Lepilemur ruficaudatus
TGGTGTTCCCCAGAATTCCATCTTTGTTTCTCTTCTCTACCTTTTCTGTCTCCTCCCTACAGAATCATATCCATGCCTACCTGCCACTAGTGTCATCCAAATCATCCTCCAGCCCAAAACTCTCTCAAGTTCATATCCATAATTTACTATCAAATCTCTCTCTCAACTCCTACTCTCAGTTCCCGTAGCAGACCATGGTAGCTGCTATTTTTAGTTGCTATACACTTTTTCTCATCTCCTTTCCTCTGCTTCACTTTTCTTTGAGGACTTCCTTCCACACTGCACGTGGTCCCGGTGGGAACTATGATACTTGTTACCATTCCTGTACTCCAGGGTGGCAGACGCATAAGCTGGCCTGGTCCAGTTAGCATCCATCAACAAATACATAGGTTCTAGGAGAAACAAGCACCTTTTTTGCTGGGTAACTGATAGCAGCCATGCTTCCCTACATGTTTCAAAGTCCTGACCATATTGTTTGAGGCCCTGGACTACCCAAGCAAGAAATCTAAGAATCTATCCATTCTTCCTTCTCACTTCCATACTCGATTGAAGATAAACGTTTGTTAATTATACATCTTAAAGATCTCTCAAATGTGTACTCCAGACCCACTACCACTACTTCAAGTCCAGGCTTTTATCATTTCTCCCTATATCCAGTTAAGCCTCCCCTCCCATCCGTCCTCTACACTAAAGCCAGATGGAATGTATTAAGAAATACAGATTAAATCCCTCAAGGCCTCTGTGGTGTCTCTGGAGAACTGAAGCATTTTTAAGGCAAACAAGGGCCCCCCACCTGCCTCTTCAGTCTCGCCACATGATATTTCGGCTCATATACTGTGTTCTTGCCCTATTGAGCAATGCTGTGCACTGTTTAACATGCCATTTCCTTCTCTCACCATCCTTATATTCTATTCCCTTTGCCTTGAATGCCTTGGCCTTCCTTCTTCGCCCAGCTAAATCCTATTACAAGGTTTTTTTCAGGTATCATCTCTTCTGGGAAGTCTTCCCTTATTCTTCCTAAGCTGCACTGGATGGCCTTCCATGTTCCTGTACTACCTGTGCTCTCCTCTCTTAAAGTTCTTGATCCACAGTCTTGTAACTGTTTGTTTACTTGTCTGTTTCATAACTCGAAATGGATGCTAACATTTACTTCCATGTTTAACGTGATGCCTGTGCTCAGTAAATGTTTGCTGAATAGGCAAATGATTGAGTCACTGTTGATTCAAGGAAATGTATGAGGTTCATATCCCATCTACATTAGAAGCTGCCCTTGAGTCTGTGTTGGAAGCCTTTAGGCAAACTTTTAGGTGTCCATACTAGAATATGCTACATTTCCTTAATGTTCCCAAATTTATCTTGTATCCTAAATAATTTAGCTTCTTAAATTAGTTAAAAGTAGAAATTTACCTTTTATTCAGTTAGCCGTGTCAACCCTAATACAGTAAAAACATTTTGTATTTATTATAATCTTCCAGACAGTGTTAAGTCTTTAAATTTTGGAGGTATAAATTACTATAAATCTATGTATTATAACTTGGATTTTATTTTTGATTTTCTTTAATATCTACCTGGAAGGAGTTTTCTTCTGCCTTCTATTTAACCAACATTGATTAATGCTAATTAAATTATATGGCTCTTTTTAAATCATGGGTTTGTGTAGATTTAAATATATACCATAAAATGGAATGCCTGATGTCTTAATGGGCTGTGGCAGTTTGTTTCTATGTAATATAACCTTACTGAAGGATTTGGAAATATTAACCCTTTTGGTGGTGGCCCACATTCTTGAAGGATAAACTCATTTTACTTTTGAGCAAAAACAAATTATCTGAGGAAGGAAGACCATGATTTTGATTTCTCACGTAAACAAAACAGGTTCTAAAATACTCTAACTGGTCCATTCATTTGGTAGCCAGTTTACTGAATGAATTTAACTTTTTAATTTCTATAGTGGATTAAAATGATTTTGTATAGCCGGGCGCGGTGGCTCACGCCTGTAATCCCAGCACTCTGGGAGGCTGAGGCAGGCGGATCGCTCAAGGTCAGGAGTTCAAAACCAGCCTGAGCAAGAGTGAGACCCTGTCTCTACTATAAATAGAAAGAAAGAAATTAATTGGCCAACTAAAGATATACAGATAGAAAAAATGAGCCGGGCATGGTGGCGCATGCCTGTAGTCCCAGCTACTTGGGAGGCTGAGGCAGAAGGATTGCTTGAGCCCAGGAGTTTGAGGTTGCTGTGAGCTAAGCTGACGCCAAGGCACTCACTCTAGCCCAGGCAACAGAGTGAGACTCTGTCTCAAAAAAAAAAAAAAAAAAATCAACTGATGGTAGATGTTAACCACATCTACAAACCACGTTTTCACAGCAACACCTAGATTAGTGTTTGATTCAGTAACTGGATTGCAGCCTGGCCAAGTTGACACATAAAACTGACCATCACGGAGAATTAAAATGAGGCAAGGTAAGCAAAACACAGCCCAGTCCCTGGCACAGAGAGTGCTCAATGTATTGAATACATTCTTATTTTTAATTTATTCAAAACCATTTGCAGGCCAGGAGATGTGGCCAGCTTATACCACAAAGTAAAACTCCATCTCCTAAAAAAAAAAAAAAAGCACCCGCTGTAAATGGCCAAAGCACATATAAATCGCTCACTGACAGTGAGCAAGTTGACAACATGCCCATACCCAGCCTAGCTGAGGTCCCAGCTCCCAATACCTGGTCCCCTCTGAGCCAGCCACTGACCACTTGTGTCCCCAAAAGCCTTCTCTCTGGCCTGGCCGGAGGATATCTCTTCATCACACACTTTGGCATTCTCATGGGACATAATTCCTCAATTCTCTGAAAGGACAGCTGATTCCAATCTCTTCCTGTCCAGTGAAATTCTTTTTCTCCTCATATTTTCAATACCACAAAAACTTCTGGTTGATGGAGGAGAGGTAGGGGCCAGAGAAACTGTGGTATGTAAAATCAGAAGTATAATTAAAGCTATTTTACTTATGGATTTGCCTTTCATAGGACTTTGGGGTAGACCAGTATCATATCCTTAAGAAAAAGTAAGCATCTAAAACAATAGGCATGACAGTGGCGGCTACAAGTCCTTTTCATGGAATTTCTTCCCTTCTCTATGTTTTCATCAAGAACCCAAAGATGTTCTTGAGGAACAAATGATGTCTGTGCTTATTCTATACTGTTCCTGCATGGCTAAGATCAGATCCAGCCACAGCTGTGAGAATGTTTGCCCCAGATGAAGGACAGAGACGCAGGCTAAGGCAGTTGCCTCTCACGGCCAGAGCAAAAAGGAGAGAGTGTGGTGGCCACTCTCTGCTGCATAAAACTGCTACTTGAAAAGTGGCACCTGTCCCTTTTGCTCCCATCTCATTGGCCTGAGCAAGCCGCAGGGCCATGCCCGAGAGCAACAGGGTGGACATGCATGATCCTCCAGGCGGGAAGGGCACTGCCCACGGAGAACAGTTACGACAATCTGCTGCGAGTCATTGAAAAACGTGGCCCCTTAGCGTAAAGCCCCCCGCGTTCCTCCAGGTGGTCACATATGGAAAAAGAAGGATTTCCTTCTTTTTCAGGGATGAATAATATTCTGCTCTATGCATATACCACATTTTCTTTATCCACGCATCCGTCAATGGACATATTAGGTTGTTTCCTAATCTTGACTGTTATGAACAATGTTTCTATGAACATGTGATGTGGTTTGGATGTTTGGCCCCTCCAAATCTCACATTGAAATTTGATGCCCAGTGTTGAATGTGGGGCCTGGTGGGAGGTGTTTGGGTCATGAAGGTGGGTCCCTCATGCACGGCTTGGTGCCCTCCCCGCAATAATGCATGAGTTCTCGCTTTATTAGTTAACGCAAGAGCTGGTTGTTTTGGAAGAGCCTGGCACCACGTCCTCCCTCTCTCGCTCCTTCTCTCGCCACTGACGCGCCTGCTCCCCTTCACCTTCTGCCTTGATTGGCAGCTCCCTGAAGCCCCCACCAGCAGCAGATGCTCAGGTGATCCTTCCTGTGCAGCCTGCAGAACCGTGAGCCCTATAAACTTCTTTTCTTTATAAATTACCCAGCCAAGGTATTCTTCTATAGCAGCACAAAACGGACTAAGACAACGTGGGTGCGCGAACATCTCTTCAAGATCCTGATTTCAGCTCTTTTGGATATATGCCCAGAAGTAGTATTGCTGGACATATGGCAATTCTATTTTTAATTTTTTGAGGAAGTGCCATGCTGTTTTCCTTGGCGGCTGTACCATTTTGCTTTCTTACCAACAGTGCGCAAGGGTTCCAATTTCTCCACATCCTCGACAACACTTGTTACCTTTTTTTAAATCATAGCCATCCTAACAGGTGTGCAGTGATAGCTCATTGTGGTTTTGATTTGCATCTCCCTGATGATTAGTATGTTGATTATTTTTCCATGTACCTGTTGGCCATTTGTATGTCTTCTTTGGGGAAATGTCTATTCAAGTCCTTTCACAAATACTGCATGATTCCACTTATATGAGACATCTAGAATAGTCAAAATCATAGAAACAGAGAGCAGAAGGGTGGTTACTAAGGGCTAGGCGTGGAAACAGGGAGCTGATTTTCAACAGGTATTAATATAAAGTCTCAGTTATACAATATGAATAGGTTCTAGAGATCTTCAGTACAGCATTGTGCCTATAGTTAACAATACTGTATTGTGCATTTAAAATTTATTAAGAGGGTTGCTCTTACGTTACTTGTTCTTACTACAATAAATAAATAAATAAATAGAAAAAGACAGCCCCTTTCATTGGACATTATGGCTAGAATGTTGTGGGTGATGCCTCCCAAGAGAAATAAAGATAGGAAAAACTCTACACATGTTCTACAGGGAAATTTTATGCCAGAATGCTATCCCAATATATATCCACTTCAGTTGTGACACAGACAAAAAGACAGAAGGAAGCAGATCTGCCAAAGCGAGAATCAAAAATGAACATGATCTGATTGGGGTCAGGGAAGCCTAATCATCATTAATTAGAAATTTTTAGAACATGCAGTTAGGTGTGCTTGAGAGCAAAAGTCACCACCACCACGGGGACAGAAAGCATTTAGGAAAGGCAGTAGTGTGGGGACATGCCTGTGGGTGGGAGGCCAGAGAATGTTATCTCTCAGGAAGTCCAAGGGCTGCCCTGACAACAGTCTGGTCCTCACTCATCTGAGCAGCTCAGCTAAGCAACTGCAACTCAGGCTGGGTCTGGGGGTTGGATCCCAGGGCTCAACAAAGCAATGAAACCAGAAACAAGGTGAAAACATGCTCAGTATGCAAGACTGCAGCAGCTGGGCCTGATGATCCAACTGTACCTTGCCTGATTTTTGGTTTTTTTTTTAGTAGAGATGGGGGTCTCACTCTTGCTCAGACTGGTCTTGAACTCTTGACCTCAAGCAATTCTCCTGCCCCCACCTCCCAGAGTGCTAGGATTACAGGCACGAGCCACCACACCTGGCTGAGTACCTTGTCAGTCATCTTCCTATACACAGTCTCTGCTCCAGATTTCCACATTCTGCTTCAACACAGCTCTAGCTCAACAACTGACCCAGCACACACCACAGAAATGTATCAGCAAGTAGAAGGCTTTTACTTTTAAATAAAAGCATACAAATTCAATTTACAGGGAAGTCGTCGAACCCCTTCTGTGATGGCCAAGGATCTGCCAGTTGGTTTTTTGGGGCTGGGGGAGGGTGCTGTGGTCTGAATGCATCCCCTAAAATTCATATGCTGAAACTTAATCCCTGACGTGGTAGTATTCAGAGCTGGGGCCTTTAGGAGGTGATTACAGGTCATGAAGGCTCTGCCCTCATGAGTGGGGTTGGAGCCCTCATAAAAGGACTTGAACTTGAGTTTGTTTGTCCCTTTTTGTCCCTTCCATCACATGAGGACACATAAAGGTGCCATCCATGAGAAACGGCCCTCACCAGACACCAAATCTGCTGGCACCTTGATCTTGGACTTCTCAGGCTCCAGAATTGTGAGAAATACTTTTCTGTAATTTCTAAATAACCCAGTCTAAGGTATTTTGTTATAGCCACACCAAAGGTATCAAGACAGGGGTTTTTTGTGCTGTTATTGGTTTTTGTCTCTCATTTTTTGTTTTGAGGGGGCTTGATCCAGTATTACCCAGACAGCAAGACCAAAATAATAATACTAATGTGCTTGGCAAGTATTTATCGTCCGTTCTTGGAGCTGAGGATACAGCAGTGAATAAAGAGATGAGCTTGGGGGAACCTCATCAAGTCCACTTTCTGGTGGGGAAAGACTGGCAAAAACCAAAATAAGTATGACACGTGAGATGTCAGAAAGTTGTATTCTATGGACAAAATAAAACAGGGAATGGAGATTGAGAGTGTTGCTGGGGGTGGGTTCAGTTTTAAGAGTAGACGTTGGGCAACCTTTTGCTGAGAGGGTAGCATTGGAGGCAAGTCCCAGAGGAAGTGAGGGGTAACTGGAGAAAGAACGTCCCAGAGAGAAACAGGGTGTGCAAAGGCCCTCCGGCAGAGCTTACCTGGCATGTTGACCTACAAGGAGGCCGTGAAGGCAGATGGGTTTGGCAAGGGGGAGAAGGTAGCAGTAGGGGGTGCAGACAAAAAAGCAGCATCTGGCTATTCATTCCTGGGTCTTGGCCGAGCAGCACGGCAGCTTCTAAGAGCTTGATAGAAATGCAGAGTCTCGGGTCCCACCGCAGACCCACCAAGTCAGAGCTGCACCCTCACAAGACCCCAGTAGTTCGTGTGCACGTAAAGTTCGACACACGCTGCTATAGGGCCTGCGCCCACCGTTAGGTCTTCACCATTTACTCTGGGCGACAAGGTCGGACACCACTGAGGGCTCTGGACATTGGAGGAGCATGAGCTGAAGTACTTTGACAAGGTCACCCTGGCTGAGGGGGGCAGGAGTGGAATCCAGGAACCAGGTGGAAGTCTCAGTCACCTTGTGGAGGATGACGACAAACCCAGGTCGGGAGGAGGTGGTGAGAGCCCATCGGGTTGGTATACGCGGGAAGGCAGAGCTGACGGGACTTGCCAACCGGCTGGATGCGGGCCGTGAGAAGAGAGGATCCGAGGAGGGCTCCAGGGTTGCAGGCCCGACTACGTTAGCTGGACATTTACACGTGCCAGGCTTAGGATTTTCCCTCCACATCTCATTTAGTCCTTGCAGTGACCCTCTGGGATCCACTGTTGTTATTCCCAGAGAGGCTAAGTCGCATGGCTAGGCTGAGCCAAGTCTCAAACCTGAGCGTGCTGCCTCCAAGCCCAAGCTCCCCCGCAGCTCAGAGCTCACGTCCCTTCTGCTGCCCAGAGCCAGTCACCACTCTGAAGCGATGAAGAGTGTGAGCAGCAGAGCTGGCCACGACTCCATGGTACACCACCTATGAGGCCCTGGGCAAGTTACTCAACCTCTGTGAGCCTCAGTTTTTCATCTGTAAAATGGGTCTGATGATACTTTATAGGATTCTTGTAGGATTAGGTAAAATGCTAAATCTGAAGCAATGGGCCAAGGCTGTTTGTCTGTTTCCAAGCTATTTTAGGACTGTTTGCCCACTGCATTGTATAAAAAAAAATTGTATATCCCATGCATATACATTAATATGCGCAAAGAACTTGAACCAGATCATAGTCTATCAAAAGAGAAAAACAAAAGGACAGAAATGAGAAAAGTGACTAAGAAAGAGGCAGAGAAGGTAGCCCCTGAGCAAGAGAGCAAGGAGGAGATTCAGGATGGGGACACAGCCAGGCAGGATGACAGGGAGAGGACAGCGAAGCCCACGGTGCAGACACATGGAGGCGGGCACCCACCAGGCGAACTTAGCATTTCCAGCCTTAACGAGGCCTTTCCTGCTGTGTGTGGCTCTTGTCATGTCCTCAAAGTCCTCGCAGAACAGCAATATTTGTCCTCTTTGTATCTTGCAACTCTGACCCCTAGCAATTAGGTGACAAAGGGCTACAGCGCAGCTTAACAGGGCTTTTGTTTTGTTCTGCTTTGTTGGGGGGGGGGTCCCCCAGCCGAGATATTTAAAATGACTCCGTCTGCACAGATACTCAGTCTCCTACTCAGCTCCATCAAGACCCATTCACTGGCAGGTCTGAGACTGAGATTCTCGAGGGAGAGGGTGAGTCATACCTTCACATGGGGAGTGTCTTCCTCCCACAGTCCTGAAATTCCCACACGGATGCCGGGAACCGCGGCTGAGGGCAGCGGTTGAGGCTAAAATTGAACACAGGTGCGATGGAGCTGAGCCTTAAAGAGCCTTAAAGAGGGAAGTCGTGTGGGTTCTGCTCTGTGTTTAACGGCATCGGCATCGTCACTGCGAAGCCGCAGGGAGGGTGAGGGTGGGGCTCTCATCCCTGGGTTACCCCAGCCTCCGCCCATCACGAGGCTCCCTCCAACGCCTGCCCAGGTGAATGGGGACGGACATCCCCCAGGCGGAGGCTGGTGGCGGGGACTGTCCGCCCACCGGGAATGCAGCCGTCAGGGCAGTGCGCTTTCCTCCGGGAGAGTCACGCACAGACCGTTACTCACTTTCAGTTTCCCTTTCCAGTGACCCCTTCTTAAGATACGCGTCGTCATTTTTCAAACAAATGATCAATTTGCCAGGGATATTATAACCATAAGAAATGCCAAAAGGAGGAGCATCCTGACCACATTTTGGTTCTTTCTTTCCCGTGAATGTAGTCTGATGTAAATGTCCAACAGCCTAAGATCCAAATTAAATGGAAGATGGCCTCCTTTGTTAAAACAGCCGTGAGTGTCATCGCCCTCTCCCCTAAGCACAAGGTCTCCCTGTCCTGTGGAATGATGACTGCTTTGTAATATATACTATTAATATTTATATCTGAATACAGTAGCTGGGTTCTTTTGTCAAGACTTAGGGGAGATTTTACCCCACCCGCAAGCTCTCAGGTCTCATGGATGCGCACAGGTGACACGAGACTCCTGGATCGGAAATGAAAGACGTCATTACGCGCAGCGCTCTCACGTGACAGAGCGTTGGCACATCTGCTCTAGCTGTCCTGCCCTAGTCCCATGGCGTGACAGGCCCAGATGGACGCTGCACACTCAGTGGGTTGAACAGCCGCTGAGGAGCCCTGGGTCAAAGGCCCAGCACTTCCGAGTGAGCAGCGAACATTGCGGCAAGCAGCAGACAAGCCCCGCCTCCTCCTGCAGCGTGAGCAGTTACCTGGTAGTCACGCCGTGGGCACCTGACCTACGTAGGTATCCGTGTGACTAGCGCAGAACCTGCTCAGCGTCAGGAGATGGGTAAGGCCCGCAGTCTGGCAGCAAGAACCTGCAGGATGCTGGGTGCCGTGGAGGCAGCCTCGCTGCGGCTCCATGCACCCGGGGCGGGCCCCTCTCCAATCACTCCATTGTATGAAAACTTTTTTTGTAATGGCCGTGTTACTTTGTAGACAACTGAAAATCTGGCCTGATAACCATATCTCCCAGGCAACCTGTCTCTGTCAAGAAAACATAACATTTCTCAGAAGAGCACATTAGAATTAAATATAAACCTTAGGCTTTTCCATCATTCTTGTGTGTCTGGTCTAAGCTGAATTCGTTACGGAGTCACTGAGGCCAAGAAAGGTATCTGGTAGCAGCGTCAGGGGTGGGAGGAAGGAACGTATACACCCTATTGTTGCGTGTAGCCCTTAGAGCAGGCGACTAGCAAGTGTGCCGGGACCGCTCTCAACAAGGCGGTTCACAAATGCTTTCAAAAAGCAGGGCAGCAGTTCATTCCCTGTATCTTTTATTTCCTGATGCTTTGACATTTACGGCTTTGCTGATCCTGGAAGGAAGGCCCCTGCCAGGGTTAGCCAAGGCCTAGAGATCTGAAACAGCCCACTCAAAAGCATGCTTTTCAAATGCAAACCAACAAATCCAGAGCCCACACTCAAACCATTTCCTCTAATGGGTCACTACTCATTCACCTGCCCTATTTCCCCCGGGGCCAGGTACCAGACAACTAGGGATAGCCCCTATGCCCCAGACCCCGCGACTGCATTCACATCAGCCAGTCCTGAGCCTGCTCACCCTGCCACGCTCTCCCTCTACCTCTGGCCACCCCTAGTGCCTGCCCGTGTGCCCCCGTGGCCCGGTGTGCCTCCTTCTGTTGGGAACTGTGAGTAACACACTATCTTTCCTGCGGCAGTCATCTTCTGATCTGTTGGCTTTACCCTGCCTCCAGTTTCCTATTAATACACTGTATTTTAAACCAGGCAGTAATATTTGTACCTGGGGAAAGGCCTGTGGGAGGGAGGAGAGAGAATCCAGGGTTGTGGCATTAGGGTCTGCTCAGTAAGTGCAACAGTGGGGCTTTTGTTCGTCTGACATTGATACCACTGAGACTCAGGAATCGTAGCCAGCTGCCCACCTGACATCCCCGCCGGAGTGTTCCATAAGCATGTCTAACTGCACTGTGCAAAACTGCACCCTGGAGCTCTCCCCCTCAACACATACACACACACACACACACACACACACACACACACAACCTATTTCTCCCACAGCTTCCACCATCCATTAAGTTGCTCAATCCAGAAAATTTGCTGTCATCCCTCCATTCCAACCCCCCACCAACATTATCAAATCTACCACCAAGATATGTCTCAATTGTACCATTTCTCTCCATTTCCACTGCCCCGGGCCCAAGCCCGTGTCACTGCTGGCCTGGACTATTGCCACAGCCTCCTCATCCATTTCTCCATACAACAGCCCCTTTGTAAACCATAAATCCACATGCTGACCCCCTTGCTTTAAACCTTCAGTTGTACTTAGAAAAGAACTCATAATCCTTCCTGTGCAGAATCTGACCCTGACCACCTCTTTCATCAGCTCTCGCCACTTGGCCTGTGCTCACGACACTCCAGCCACCCGCATTCCCTGAGCCCTTTTCCTGCCCAGAATGCCCTTCTCTCTGCACTTGGCCCATGTGGTAGGCATGACTAGCTCTACCAGATTTCTGGTCTCTCTCCTTTGGGGCTCATGTCCCCCTGAAATTAGACAGCACATAGAGTTTGCTTTGGCTGGTGGAATGTCGGTGGAAAGGACATGTGTCCCTTCCAGTGGGGGCATTTCAGAGTCGGGGTGCATTCCTCCACACTCTTCCCTGCCGCAGTGCGGCTGCAAGACACGTGAGCATGGAGGTGCCAGGAGATCAAAGCCTCCTGGACATTGAGCCACATATGGACGGCAGCTGCCCCGGAGAGCTGCCCAGACGCTCAGCCAACAGATGTGAGCGCAAAGTAAAGCTGTATTATGCTAAGCCACAGAGATTTGGGGATTCGTTGTTACTACCTATTCTGACCAGCACAGCCTGGTCTTCCATCTTTCCACAAAGATGCCTTCCCTGACTCTGCCTCACGGAATTTGTCTCACACACACACACATGCACACACACGCTCACACATGCTCACACATGCTCACACACGCTCACACATGCACACACACACCCACACTCCTAAATGCATCCTCCTTGCTCTCTCATAGCCGTCTGCATTCTTCCTTCACAGTCCTTATCACAGTTTATAATTACATATTTATTCTGCATTTGTTTGTTTATTACGTGCCTCGCTCCCCAGATTGTAGATTCCACCTGGGGAGGGACCGTGTGGGACTGTGTGCCAGAGAACCTCCGCCGAGCCGGTCCACAGAGCCCGCACCTCATAGGCAATACTTCCTGAATGAATGAATGAGTGAATGAATGCATGGACACCCTGAAGAAGGGGTTGTTCCCTGTGGCAAGCAAAGCAACTGGCCTCCATCCACCCTCCCGTTTCCGTCCCCCCCGTCTTCCTCTCCCCGCTCCTTTGCTACCCTGTCCCCTCCTCTGCCTTGACACTCTCCTGCCTCTTTCTTTTTTCTTCTCTTCCTCTCCTCTTTTCCGTGTTTGTGCCTGCCTAGGATGGTGACGCTCTTGGATAAGGAGCTTGCTCCCCCTGGCCATGGAGAGCAAGGGTTGGGATCGCCTAGTGGCCATTTTAACTAACCAGGGGTAGACTGTTTGTCCCTAGGACCTAGAACCAAGACAAATGTTTGTCGTTTGCCTCGGGCTCTGAGGAAGAGACTCCAGCTCAGTTTGCTGTGTATGGGCACATGGGCACTCACACGGGCACAGCCCTGCCCCACTGGCTTCCCTCCCAGTGCCCCGTCTCCAGGAGTGATGGGACATTCACATGGTGCCCAGGCTAAAAATGCACCAGTATCTCAGACTCTTCTGTCCCTTCCACCCATATCTAAGCAGTCAGGGTGTCCTGCAGCCTCTGCCCCGAGACACGGCACACATTCTGGTCCCTTTCTCTCCACCTGCCACCCCCACTGTGCCCACTCTCCCCTGACCCTGCTGCACTCCTGCTACCTGGCCTCCCATGCTCTAAACCCACCATGGGAACCCCTCACCCATTCTGAAGGTGCACACCTCTGCTTAAGTCCGTGGCTGCCCTGTGGCTAAGATAAGACACACATGCCTGGGCCTGGCCTGCAGGGCCCTCCAGCCCGGGGGCCCGCTGGACCTCACCACTTTTGTCCCCTGCCTCCTGCCCTTCACACCCTGTGTTCTGGTCATGCTGGACTCCAGCAGTTCTCAGAACTCTGCTGTGCCCATCCTATAATAAATTTTATCTTATCTCATGCTAAGACATTCCTCTTAAGGGAGGACTGCTCATGCTTAGCAAATACCTAGATAAACTGCTTTGAAATAGAAGAAAAGGCTCAAAGGATGTGGTTAGGAGGAAACAAACAAGAGAGAGCTGAACTACACCATGTAATAAATGAACAGGAAGTTTTTCCTTCTTTTCTTTAGTGCAGGATACTGTACGTAAAGAAGAGTAAGTCATATTAATATATGTCCACTTTAAAACCTAATTGTAAGCTTCATGTGAACAGGAGTTTGAGGTGGGGAGACATGGGGAGAGGGTGCAGAGGCGCAGGGAGAGGCGATGTGCTGGGAGCCTGGCCCGGGAGGTGGGAGCCGGCCAGAGAATTCTGCAGCTCTGAGAGCCTAACGCTCGCGCTCCCTCCGGGTGAAGTGTGGTGCTTTGGCACAACCGTCGGACGTGGGCCCTTTTGCCTTTTCCCCTCAGTTTCCAGTAGAAATTCCTTGCATATCTGATAATGGGGCTGGGGGAGGGGTGAGCTGCAGGAAATCAAGCGTGGTGGGTCGATCCCATGCTTGGGTTGACCCTGGACAGACAGAAAGGAACAACTGCAGATGCAGAGAGGAAAATGAGAATTCAAAAAAAAAAAAAAACAAAAACTGGAAACAAGAGTCAGGGTGAGATCCAGGACGCCAAATGGGGTCACAGACATCCTTGGCACCTTTCCCAGATTCACATCCTGATCTCAACTTCCAAAATCGTTCCTGTTCCATGTTGGGGAAAGGTAAGCCCAAGGAAGGAGAAGAGCGTAAGGAAGGGTGCACATCACTCATTCCTCCGTCATTCTTGCGCTCACTCGTTCATCGGGCAGGCATGTGTTATGTGCTGGCACTGTGCATGGGCTGGGGAGATAGAGATAGTGGGCACCAAAAGCAGCCCCTGTCCTTACCCTGGGGGTCTTACGCTCCAGGGTTTCTCCCCACTGTGCTGTGCAGGGCTCCCCTAAGCACCTGACTCTGAGCCTTGTGTTCAGGGTTGTCGGCTACACTGCAGGAGGAAGCCAGCCCAGGCCCAGAGGGGTCCTTGGAGTAGACTCTTGGGTTTCTTTGTGACATGACCTTGTGCCAATTCCACGATACAGCATGACATTGTCACTGCTTTTTGTCTTTGATAATTGTGCAGTGTGTATGAGAGAGAGAGAGAGAAAGTTAGGACATAAATGGATAAACTGAGCTAAGTTCCCACCTTCTGATGTTTGCAGGGCTTCTCTTCGCAGGGCTCTGCACTCCTGCGGCTGCCCTGCATGTGCCTGACGAATGGATCTTGGATACAGGGAGGAAGTCACATGGACCAAAGTGCCAAGAATGTTGGGAGCCACTGGGTCCACTGGGGGCCATTTTGGGGGCTGAATGCAGGTGCCACACAACAGGCTTCTACCAGAACAAGATGATAAATACTCATAAAGAAACACCAGAGCACTCCCATTACAGCCCAGGGGATCATGACTCTCTTGCTTATTCTGGGATAGAGGCTGCTATGGAGATGGGAGAGAGCTGAGCTGGGATGAACCTGGGGGAAATACTGCAATGTAGAGAAATTCACTGGCTGCGTGAGCTTTTCTTGAGTTGAGTCAGAGGTGCCTTGTCTACTGCTGGTAGTAGCAGTGACCTAAAGTTTCATAAGATTCTGAAAATCAGGTTTGTTTCTGCCTTCCCCACCATAACACGGGACGGCAGGGAGAACACGGCTGCCTAGGGAATAGGTGGGAGGGAAGCCCAGTGTGATTAAAGGATGAATAGAAACTTCCTCATCCTGAGCCCAGACTAAGGGAGAGCGAGATAAACATTAAGTAGTGTCTTGGCAGTGGAGTAAGGGACATCTGCTCTCAGGATGTTGACACTCTATAAGGCCTGAAAAGTGGGAACCGGCTGAAGTCCACATGCAGGAAGCTTGACGACTCCCAGTGCAAGTTTCCGAGGTGGCAAGCATGGCGCGTGCCACACCCAAGGACACTTGACCCAGTGGCTCCCACTTCGGTCACCTCCAGCTGTGTTCCCAGGTTCTTCGGCAGAGCCAGCATCCGTGAGGATGCCTAGGAGTTCACCGAAGTGTTGGAGCTCCAGAAGGCCCCAGTGCACTGGGCCTCTGTGAAATGTTCACTTTCTAAGACAGGGCGCCTCCCAGCCCCAGGACTGGAAAGTTTGCAGAGCAGCTGCCCAGAGTGGTGCAGGGACCTGGAAGCTCGGGCTCGGTTTCCAGCATGGGGTCCGCTGGGAAGCGATGACAACAACCTACGAAAGAAGCTGGGCTTTTCCTTCCAGCTGCTAGGACCATGGTCATGGCCAGATGTGAAATGCCAGACGCTGCTAACATTTGGAAGGAACACGGAAAAGAACACAAATGTCTCATACTTTGTGCTTTTCATTTTTTTTTTTTCTTTGAGCACCTCTAAAAGCCTTCTGCCAGGTCAAAACCAGCTTTTTCGTTGAGTTAATACCTGGGTTACGTGAGGGGGTCTGGGCTGGGTGCCGTGGGAGATATGTACGGGCATCAGATCCATGGGTGTAACCTCAAGAAGCCCCAAAAGCAAGGGACAGATGAAATGGGGGCACAATTATTACAATCCCAGGTGGAAAGTGAGCAATTGCATCAAACTGCTATTGTAATTTAGAGGAAAGAAAGGTTTATAGATAGGGTTGCCTGATAAAATACAAGACACCCAGTTAAATTTGAGTTTCAGATAAATAGCACGTAAGTTTTTTTGTATAAGTATGTCACAAACATTGCTTATACTTAAAAATTTATATATTGTTTAGCATTATTTATTCAAAATTCAAATTCACCTGTATGTCATGTGTTTTTATGTGCTCAGCCTGTCTACCATATTTATAGAAAACTTCATGATAAAAAAATCTAAGTTTTTAAAAACAAGCTCAGACAGGAGTTGGGGACAGTCTTGGGTGCCACACACTTGGGGTGCCCCTCTGACCCACCGCAGAGACCGCCCTCTGCACACTGTAAGTTTACAAGGCGACAGGCTCTGTTCTTTCTCCTGCGTGTACCTGCGGCCTGCAGGAGCCGGGAGGGCCGGCCAGTGCAGCAGTCAGGGTGGGCCAGGTTACACAGAGCGGGGCAAAGGACCCTCATCCTCCTCACTCCAGGATAGGGCTGATGAGTGGGGGGGACAAAAGGGGAGGCCACTACCTAGGACATTGCCAGTTGCCATGGCAAAGGGGAAGAATGTTGCACAGCGAGGCACAGGCTTGAGCACTCAGAAGCAACACAGTCGCTTCCACACAAATAATGCCCTCGGTCAACAAGACGAGAAAATGCAGTCCTACCACATGCCTGGAGGAGAGGAACACACGGATATTTGTGGACAACCCTAAAGGCCACCTCAGTGAACTCCCACTTTCAGTTGTACCAACAACCTGGCTTCGAACTGCCTGGGACCCCACACAGTGCCAGGGGCTCCCCAGTGCCGAGAGCTCCTCGGTGCTAGCGGCTCCTCAGTTCCAGGGCCCCCACTGACAGGGACCTCCCATCACCAGGCCATCCAGCGCCAGCCTCCCCCTACCAAAGCAGGAGCTCCCCAGTGCCAGGCCCCCCCAGAGCTGTGTTCCAGAGTTTCTGGAGAAGGAGGCTGCCTGGTGCAGGGCTGTTTCATCCTGGCGTGCCGGGCAAGTGGCTGGACTCCTTGTCAGTCACAAATCCCGCCTTCCTCTGTATGTCCTCAGGGAGAAGTAAGAACACCCTTGGTAACAAACAGCCTTGCGCTTCTGGAGAGCCCAGTGCCAGGGGATGGGGCAGAATCTTGCTCTGGAAATGAAGGCGCAGCCCTAGGCAGTTCTCCTCACTGGCCAGGGGAACCCTCAGCCCCAGGGGCGCACACCAGTGGCAGCTCAGTGTCCGGCTCTGCAGGGGCAACGTGGTGACAGTCTCTTCAAGCCAGAGCACCAGGAAGCAGGCCCAAGAATGACCCAGAGGATCTCTGGTACCAAAAAGCAGTTTATGTTTAAAAATCACCATGGAAAGGAAAAGAAAAACACCCGTGCAGAGCCACGCAGGGCCACCCAGATCCTTGTGGGTTTACGAGGCTGCTTCTGGAAGAGGCATGACTAATGCTGTTATTGCTGAAAGTGCCTGGCCCCGCGCCAGCAGCGCAGTCACCACCTCGCTGTGCCGCAGTCAGGTGTGGGCCAGAGACAAAGGCGCCTTCTGTGAGCTGCCCGGACAGGGACACCCATGTTGGGAGCCCCAGGGAGGCAGGGGGCTGGGCTGGCAGATGAAAGGGGGGACCTGGAGCTGTGCTGGGCTGCCAAGGATCACTGGCACCTGAGAAGGGGAGACGCAGAACCATCTGCTGCTGAGGGCGGGGGTGCAGGGATGTGGGGGTGTAGGGGTGTGGGCGATACCCGGGGTGTGGGGGGTGTTGGGGTGTAGGGGGGATGGTGCAGGAGTGTGGGGGTTCGGGGGCTGGGGGATGCCAGGTAGCAGACGGTAGCAGATGTGCCCGTGCTGTGCCAGGCACTGCCACCCAGCGTCCTTTGTGAAACGACCACTCTGTGCTAGGCTCTCCCTTCTGCGGTGCAAGTACATCCTATTTATTAGTGAATTCCGCCCTCACAGACACCCTACCAAGTGGGGATTTATTACCCCCAGGTTACAGTGAATGAAACTGAGGTTCAGAGAGGGGACTGATCAGCCCAAGGTCACACGGCTGAGGCCAAGGTTCAAATCCAAGTCTGTCCCATCCCAGACAAAGCCTGTTCCCATAAGCACAAGCTGAGCTCCACGCACTGCAATAAATGCCACCTCCCTACGCCCAGAGCAGGGCTGGGACCAGGTTGAGCCGAGTTTCACTGCTTCTGGCGAAAAACTGACAGGAGAGCCAGAAAACTCAGTAAACGCTATAAACGATATTTTAGTGCAAATTAAAATTAATGCAAGGCATCCATGATGAACAAAATTTCAAAACTGTAAATGAAGACAGGACCCAGCCCTGTACTTGCGATACCTGGGGCTGAGTCCTCCCTCTCCTCACTCCAGGCAGGTCCTGCCCCAAAGGACAGCCTCCTCCTAAGTGGTGCCTTGTGCAGACCCCTCCCCACACACAGCCTCCAAATCATTTCATTCCAACAGACGGGGGCCCAGCCCTGCCTCCCACACCAGCTGGACTACCGCAAGTGCTGCTGCGGGCTCTGGAATCTCCTCCACCCCAGAGTGGCCCCACCAGACAAAACTGTAAAGGTCTTTGGTCTCCCAGTTTCCCCTCCCAATGCTGCCTCCACCCCGGGCACCAGTTTTGCTCATAGCTGACTCTCAGCGCACAAACTCACGCGATGGAGGTTTCAGGCCGTGGCCCCCTGGCTCCCAGCCCTGGCTGTCCGTGAGAATCTGAACACGTGGCTGCCTGGGTCCCACTGACCAGTTAAAGAGAATCTTTGTGGATGGGCGTAGGTATCTGTGTTCTCAAAGGCTCTCTTGGTCATTCCCAAGTGCAGTCAGGGGCGGGAGCAGAGGATGGAAGGAATTGCCCGTCCTGGGTGGGGGCTGGGGGATCATTTTCATAAGGGACTCTCAAAAATGAAGAAATCCTTTAAGACACGATTGTGAACCCAAATGAGATTCAGTCTTCAGCAGGTTCACAGACCCTTCCCAACATCTCTCAATCATTAATACGGGCAAGTTCATATTCAGCATAGCAGCCGGAGCTTATATCTCAACTGTCCGTCAGGAATAGGAGACCGTGACATTGAGAAAAATAGAACTACAGCAGCTCCCAAACCTTATTCATTCAACGACCTTAACTCCTCAGAAGGCCCAGCAGGGAGCAAAGTTACTACCATCTTTCTGTCTCCAGGACCTAACACTGTCCTGGCTCGAGAAAATATTTGCTGAGCAGCTGAATGATGGACTGTTGCTTGTCTCCTTTATTCACCCGTGTGTGTGACCTTGGACTGCAGCTCATGTACATGATCGAGGGTGTGCTGGCTCTCGTTCCCCCACCCCGGTCCCCTCAGCACCTGTTTCTGCCCTGGAAAGCTCACCTGTCTGGACCATATTTATCTGGGTGTGGCCCTGAACGCCCCGGCAGACCAGAGGAGGAAGGAGGGCAAGGTCAGGCTCCTTCTCCCCCAGCTCTGTCCCTGGGCTGCTGCCTCAGACTCCATGTGTCCCGTCTCTTCTTGAGAAGATCACTGCTCTTCTCAAGACGTGTGACTCTGTCCTCCCTCCCCGTCCAGGACCTGGGCATGGTAAGCACTTGGCTGTTACTAACCCAGGACACTGCAGTGCCCATCGTGGTCTTCCTACATCCTGCCCACACCTTTACAAATTTAAGTCCTCAACAAATTATCTTAATTTGAGCGTGCCATTGTTTCCTGTTGGGACTATGACTGATTGGGTGGGGAGGGGGAACTAAAACAGAATTCTCTGATGCACCTTTCAGCTATAAAAAACTCAAATCAATTCCCAGGTCCTTTCCATGAAGTCTCTTATTAGAAAACAAGTCCTCTCTGCGTGACAGCAGATCTTAGCGTATGTGAGCTCTCGATAAGCAGAGCTGAGCGGGAAGCACATCGAGCTGGCCCGGTCCACCCAGTGGGCTGCTGCTGTGGTCACAGTGAGGCCACTAAGGGCTCAGTAACCCAGAACTGGGAAAGTGGCTAATGGGGCATGGCTGTGCAATGTCTTCTTGGGCCATCAGGCTGTGCATCAAAACTCTTCAGGTGTGTGGGGGCATAAGAGTGAGCCCACTACAGGGAGTGTGGCTGGCTAACGGCCTCCAGCCACCACACCTATGGATCCCTGTGGCCTTCGTGCCAAGCCACACTTCACCTGCGCTGCTCCCAGCCAAAGACGAGCACAGCAGGGGTCCCAGAGCCGCCACTGCTGCCCAGCACCAGGCTCCTCCAACGGGTGTACTTTGCTTGGGTCTCCTGACTGGGCTGGACATGACTTTCTCTGAATGTGCTACAGTCGGAGGCTCCCCCAACCAATCCTTCCTTCCTCGGTCCCTTCTCGGGTCAAGGAGGTGCCGATGGCCAGCCAGAGAGTGTAGGAGCTTCCACATCCTAACTGGGTTAAATGGGAATGCAGGGAGTTAAGGGGCCCAGAAATCCTCCGGCTGTATAATCAGAAATGAACCACATTAATTCTACCCGGCTGCCCGACACTTTCCAGACTTTCTTTTCTTGATTTCCTGCAGTCAGAGCAACTCTCTGACCTTCCCAAGCTTCCGAAACCCAGAGCTCCTACCCTCCCAGGCCCTGACCCTCTTGGCCTTTTTACCAGTGTTTTCTGCAAATTTGATGACAGTGAAGCGCCTGGGGGCATTTATGAAAGTAAAACTCCTGAGAGGATCTTTAAGGTTCTGGCCTAGCAGGACCGAGGTTGTCCTAGGATGCGAGTGGTAGCAGACGCCCCACGAGCTCCCGGGCAGACCAGCCCCGGTGACAGCCACAGCTCCCAGATGTCAGCATGCAGCAGATGCTCCTGCAAGGCTTGAGGAAGCACAGGTGGCTGTCTCCTCCCTCCAGAATTTTTCAGTAGGTCCGGGTGGGCCCAAGAATCTGCACTTCCAACGGGTTCTCAGGTGGTGCCAGTGATGCCAGGCCAGGGACCACACGTTGAGAGCCTTTGCTTTGAGAAATACTCTCTCTGCCTTCAACCCATCATGGACCAGGGAGGAGTGAGCTTCTCCTTTGTACCTCTCTGGACTCTCCGACAGGACAAGAGGCACCTCAGACCCTTCACAGCTGTCAGGGACCTGGGCCATTGAGATCTAGCTCTGCTGGGTGGCCTTGGGTCACGCCACTCTTTGTCAGAACCATCAAACCAAAGTGTCAAGTAAGGGAGTCCCAGAGTAGGTGTGATCACAATTTACTTATAGGAGGGGGGCCTAAAAGTGACAACCTGGCTGGAATAAGAGTCTTGAAGACTGGTCTAAAGTGTTGGCTTCTCAGCATGCTCACTCATAGTCTACGTAGCTGGTATTTTATTAGCAGAGGTGTGTGTAGGAGAGGAGAATGGACCTGATGGAGATTATGGGGGAGGGCCAAAGTCCCCAGGCCATGCCCTGGGAGCTGTCCTGGAAAAGGGGGCAGGGTACCAGGCCGGGGTATGGAGAGGTAAGCCTAAAGAGCAAAGTGGTGAGATTCAGGATCCAGGAGACCCCCTGAGACAGTGTCAAACAGTGGAGAGGACGAGAAAGGGCTACAGCTGCGACCCACGGGACGGGCTAGAGGAGCAGGCCATTGCAAGCCTGAGTCTTAGCGTCCAGCTGGCCTGGCTGAGGCTCCTGCACTGACCGGGCCCAGCCCAGCCACCAGCGTGCCCAGGAGGCCATCAGTGCTTCCTGTCTCCGTCTCGGTGTGCACAAAACCCTTGCCTGAGGAGTTGAGAAATATAATTGATAAAGTCAGGCCAGGAATCGTCCCCCACATAGGAGACGGCTGCTGTTAGCGTCTGTGTGAGGATTTAGTCAGAGTATATGCAGAACCCCAGGTGTTGCCTTAATTTGGGGGTTCCTTTTGTAGCTGGAGGTATTAAAGGGGTCTAGCAAACCTAGAGAAAAGATGGAATTCAGCACAATAGAAAGTGTGGCAGGGAGTCTCATTCTATTGATAGATAGATGGATCGCTGTAGATAGCTCTAGATAGATAAATCTCCTTTTATGAGTCATGGTAGTTATTGGCACTGTTCACCAAATATTTCCATTTCTCCTCCTAGGCACATGGCAGAAATGCATTTCCTAGCTCCCTCGAAATCACGTGTGAACTGTCTGGCTTGATTTGTACAATGACATGTGAATAGTGATGGTGTCACTTCTGTGAGGGATTTCAAGAGCCCTTGAGGGATTCACTGCAGTATTTTCACCTCTGTCCCACCAATCAATAACATCTCAGACGGGAACCTCTCCAACACTGGAGTCCCAGAGGGAGGACCGAATGGAGCAGGCAACCAGCCAACTGGTGATAAATGTTTGGAGAAAGCAATCTAAAAAACAAACAAATTAAAAAAAAAAAAAACAGAAAAAGAAACCTTTGCTCTTTAGATGCTGCAATTTGGAGCATTATCTGTGACCACAGCGTAACCTAGTCTGCCCTAACAGGTACAGTAAGGGATCATTGCCCTCTCGCCTGGCCCTGCCACCTTTTCCCTGGGACTAAGAAGGAACAGGAAAGAGGCATGAAAGTTAGGAACAGAGGCCCTGTGTGCTCAGTGGGGACTGTTCAGAGACAGGGACAGAAAGAGGGAAAGGTGGAACCAGACATGATGACTGCCAGAGAGGAGGCCCACGCCCCTGTTCCCGTCTCCTTCCATCTGTGTCTTCATTTTTTCACACAGCAAACACTAAATAAAAGCCATGCCCTCTGGACCCGAGTGTTGCACTAGTTTTGAAAACAAGGGTGCATCAGACACAGTCTCCGTCCTGGGGGAGCCCACGGTCTAGCGTGGTGACAGGCATGTCAGCAAACACTTTCAAGGCAGCTACAACTGGAGAAACAAGAACAAAGTGCCCAGGGCAGCAGCAAGGAGGAGTGGCCCTTCTGCAGAACAGGTGAGGGGCGGTCCGGGCTTGGGAGATGGGGCAGCATTGCCCAGGCGCAGGCAGAGCGCCAGCACCGAGCCAGAGAGCCACCTGCCAGCAGGAACTTCGCAAGTCGAATTGTTTTCGAGCTGGGGAACTAACAGGTTGTTCCCTAGACAAGTTATATTGACCAAATCCAACAGCGGCAATTCTAGCATAACCCCTGCTGAAGTGCTGACTGGCCGGCCTCAGCCCTCAGAGTTTTCAGGTCTAAAGGCCAAGGAGCAAATTGACCGCCTGGAGGAGCAAACCAGTGCTGGCCCCTGAGACGTGACGTGGGGGTGTTCAGCAGAAGCTGGGAGACAGCTTGCCGTGAGCAAGCAGGTGCTCCGCTCCGGGAGTAGGTAGATGGACAGTCAATGGATACATGATAGATAATTGATTAGATATGGATAAATGACAGATGATAATGATAAATAGAAAGATAAATAGATAAAAGAGATACATTGATAGATGATAGACAGCCAATCATTTGGGGGTACATAGCCCAAGATTTCTGAAGTCTCTTAGAACGACCCAGTGTCTAAAACAAAAGTCTCAGCACAGGCTGTCATTTTATTTTTCTGATTTGTTTCATTGTCAGGTATTAAAAAAATATCATAATAAAATCTTATGTAGCTTGTCATATAATAATCTCTCCTACTAAAAATATTTAATGACATCAAATCAGGAAATCTCAGGGGTACCTGTGGTCAGAAATTCCATGCCAGACTTTACTCAGACACAGGTCTGACTTTCACCTGGGTACAATGCACCTCTATTCAAGGAAACCAGAAAATCAATATATTCAAACGTATTTTGAACATGAGAGTAGAAAACAAGTCATTTCCCTGCGTCTCTCAGCCCCATCTCATCCCTATATCATAGGATAGACTGTATGTTGATACTGAATTCATTTTACTGATGCCTCCAAATAATTACCGAAACTTCACCCAGACATCCTTTGCTGGGAAGAATGACGTGGACCCCGAAGACGACGAATTAGATGAAGCGCCAGGGAGCTCCGCTATGCAGAGCCGCGTGCCAGGGGGCCCCGGGGACAGCAACAGAGTAAATGGCTCCCAGGACAGGGAAACAGGGAGAGACAAATTGGGGGTGTCATCTGGATAGCAATTTGCCTAACAAAACTTGCCTTCCCGTGTGACAATCACCCCTCTATTCGGGGACAGCTAAATGAATACACTGTCTGTCTTCTTTGGTAAACAGAAAACCAGCCAAACCTGAGGCTCTCTCTGCTTCTCCCTTTCCTCGCTATCCCTGCTCGCACTAATTTCTCTCCCTCTGTTTTCTCATTCGTGTCTTACCCCCTTTCTCTCTTTTTCTGATGTTCATTCCTACCTAAAAAACATGGGACTTCAGATCAAGTGCCTGCTACAATGTTTGTAAAATCCTGTTCCCCAAAGTGACACTAATGGTCTGTGGAACTTCTCCGGCCCTAATTACTTGGCAGCAGAAATCTCTGTGGGCTGATTCTTCCTGCAGTTGGCTCGCCCAGTAATTACCACCAGGCAGGGCTGACACCGTGTGTGTCGCAGAGAGGGTGGCGCTGGGTGAGGCTGAAATTTGCCCTGCTGACTTTCTCCTGGGCACAGGCAGATAACGCTGGTGGTGAAATGCAGAGCAGAAAGGACAGGCTCACCATGTTTTAGAAACCAAATAGAAAAAGAGGAGTCTTTTCTGCAAAATTAATACTATGATTCCTTTAGACCAAATCGCCAAGTTTTGGGTGGTTTCAGATCGACTTGCCTCGTGTGAAGTCTTGGCCCCTTGACTGTAGGACTGTGTCACGAAAGGAGAAGACATCAAAGGACACCAAGAGCCAACAGACAAGACTTGCCTGACCAGTTCATGCTGCCAAAGAGCTAAGCCTTTAGCATAAAATATACCCCAAATTAAAATAAGCAGCGATGCCTAGTTTGTAGAGGCCTCTATCACTCTGCAAATGTGGTGAGGAAGGCTCCGGAAGGGAAGAACACCAGTTCTCATTGTGGTTCTGTTAGGATATGGGTCTACTTTGAACTGCAATATTGCAAAACCTGATTACAGGCACCGAACTGTCATGCTACGTTTTCTGAACTATGATTATTATTGAAATGATCTCTGTCCTGTTTTTCAGTTTCCAGGATCTGGAAGAGCAATTTCATTTTCAAAAGCTTTTACCTTACCCTCCTTTACAAGCTCGCACTTAGAGCATCCATAAAGGACATTTTCTTGCTGCTTCCCCAGCACCTGGGACAGTGCTGGCACAGAGGAGGCCCTCGATACGCATCTGTGCAATGTCAGGTATTGGATGGCCCAAGAATCGAGCATATTATGGAGTCATTTGTTTTCAGGCCGTGATTTCCGACTACACGTTCCAATAATCATTCCGTCAACAAATTCATTAATTCAATAAATATGCATGGAGAGCCAATTTCATGCCCGCCTGGGCCTCTGGGGCCCCGAGGTGGAGAGCCATGCAGGCAACCAGCCTGGTTAGAGACACTGGGAGGGAACCATGGTCTCCACCCTTGAGCTGCTTATAATAGGGCGAGGGAACAGAACAGATCGCAAGCAATTAGAAAACAATTAAGTGTTAAATTACACGCCTCCCACTAGCCCAAGGGAGCCTCAGAGGGAGAAGGAGCTAATGTAGTCATTGCTGTTTTCATGGCAGAGGTGATCTTTGGCTGGGCCTTGACGGAGCCTCTGGATTCGGGAAAGCAGAACAGCGAGGCTGGAGTAGAATATTCCTGCAGGGAAGCAGCAATCCGGAACCACTCAGGGAAAACTGAGGTCTTAAATGTCCAGTTACACACTGCACTAGAATCGATCCCCAAGCAAAGAATTTGAAATGCTCTAATGTCTTGGAAGAGTTTGAATTGGACTTGGAGATGATATTGAGTTGCTTCCTCAAAGGCCAATTTTCCTTCATCTAACATGCTAGCATAGGAACCTGCAATTAGTGAACATCAGGCCACTGCCTTGAGAGAGAGGCTACAGGCTTCTTCCAACTGCTGGCCCAGACTTGGTGGCATCAGCATCTTGGAGGACATGTTCTCCTGGCCGCACCACCAGAGTCTCTGATTCAGCAGATATGGGAAGGAACCCAGAAATCTGGCTGTTTTTAAAGCTCCCCAGGTGATTTTATTCATCAGTTTGGTTTGGAAGCTACTCTCCTAGATTTATTTCAAAGACACTTCCTTTCTGAGATTAGGGTAAATGGCATAGGCATATAGCATTCAAGGAAGTAGGCATGACTGGTGTCTATAAATCCCCTTAACAGGCAACCTGGGGAATTTAAAAGGGAAAGAAACCAATCTAGCATTCTCTACTCCTTTAACCTAAATGAGTCAATATGGTCAAAATTTGGTCCAAATGAATTAAAATTTGTCTTTATGGTATAAACACAGCCTGATGAATAAATAAGAGGGGAGATTTTCTTTTTATTTAAAATGTTAGAAAGATGAAGCTGTTAGCGAATTGGAGCTAAGCTACATTAACGCACTGCCTTTCCTTCTTTAGCGGTGTCAGTCTGTGTCTCCGATTCCAGGAAAAACTGTAAAACAGTGTCCATTTGTGTATAAGACGTTCTTGGCATAAAGCTCGCGAACTGCATATTTCTTTGGTTACATGCACTGCTTGGAGAATAACGCCACATCCGTCAGAATTAAGAGGGCTGAGAGGGTGATTATGAGTCCATGTGTGGTGAGTTCCATTCCCCAGTCCCCTCCAGGTTTTAATGGGCGATGCTTATTAATGTTTCAAGATGTTTTCCTCCTCTTAGACTCACCTAGCGAAACCTTGGTTCCATTATCTTTTACGTAGCTAATTTACGCTCTGTGCTGGGGACTGGTTTGCATTTTTCTCTCTTTGTCTAGGTGTTCAATTCCTATTACTGTCACTGGAAGTTATGTTCTCAAATTGAAGGCTTAAAATACACCTGCAAATTCTTCGTTGGTTGACACACATAAATGCATACCACGCACGTACACACACAGACACACACACACACGGGTTCCTTCTCCTCTCACTGTGATCTTGACTCTTAGTGCATCCAGGACACCAGGGTTCAATTTCTTTCAGGCATTTCTAAAATCTGACTGAGCCTCCCCTGAGGCGCTCAGAGTATGTGGAAATTAACCAGTTTCTCCTGTCCTGAGGTGCTACCAGATGCAGAGGTCCTAATGGCTCGGGGGATGTGCTTATCCTCTGTAGGCCTCACTAGTTTATTATGCGTTCAGGATTAGTTCGGAATCACTGGGAGCAAATCTCAATGTATTCCTCTTCTCTGCTTGGGGTCGGTTATCATCAGATGGCACCTAATTCTCTCCTGAAATTTGTGTCTAAATTGTTTTAACAAATAACCGGCCCAATAATTATCATGGCATTCTAGTAACACTAAACAGAAGAGGCATTCCCAGCGCACGCACCAAAAGGCTCAATCGCTAACATTCTACATCATTATTGCCGTGATATCACCACAATTTCAGCATCCACTTTGATGACAGCTTTAGGATGCAAGATTTACTCCCATGAAAACTGATGAGCATCAAAGGTAAGGCCCAAACACCAGGGATAATTATACCTATGGTCTCGTTACATTTGTCATGATCTGACAGGAAAAAAACACCAAGCTAATCATTAAACTGACACGCTATGCACTCCAGACCCTGCCTTCCAGTGCCTTACAAAATTCAGGGTGTTCTTTTCTATTAGAATTCTTTGGGACATCAAATAAATACTCCTTCCCCCCCCCTCAGAGCTCCCTATTTTGGATTATTCTGCCTAGCTGGCTGAGACATCAAAGGTCCTTTCTGTGCTCGAATCAGTCCGTTCCTTCACTCACCAAGTCTGCGCTGTGCATGCGTGTTGTGCCAGGCACCAGGAATGTGGCTAAGGGTACGACAGTGGCAAAAACAGACACATTCCCTGGTCGCATGAAGACCAGGCTAGTGAGGAGACACCAGGGGATTGAGTGATGACACCAGTGAGTATATGGTTCCAAGCTGGGCTGAGTGGTAGCACAGAAGGGGCAGCTCTCTGAGAGCAGGTGGCCAGACCCCTGGCCTCGGCTGAGGGTCAGGGAAGGTGTGGCCGAGACAGGGAGGTGCCTGAGCTGAGACGGGAAGGATGAGCGAGGTCAGGAGCACCACAGGGAGCGGCAGGTGCCAAGGGCTGGTGGGTGGGAAAACAGCCCTGTGATACACTGTGCAAAAGGGACAAGTGCAGCCTGAGCATGGGGACCCAGGAGAGGGGCACATGGGACCCAATGTGGTAGAGCCATGGGGCCTCCTTCAAGAATGAAGTCCTTATCCCAAAGGGGACTGGGACCCATCCAAGTCAGATCTACACGTAGAACAAACGTGCAGGCGGCGATGCGGAGAATGGGCGGAGGCGCAAACGCAGGGGGTGATGGGAGGATGAGCTAGCAAGCTGGCGCAGGCATGGGAGGCTGCTGTCCGAGACCAGGGTGGTTGGAAATGAGGGACTGGATGCGAGAATTACAGAGGAGGTGAAAGCAACAGGTGCTGGGAGCGAAGAGATTTCCGGGGATGGGGGAGAGAAGGTGCGGATGAGAACTGGCAATGTTCGACTTGCGTGTGTTGGTGCATGTGGTGTCGCTCACCGGGGACGCACCAGGCCTGAGGGGCAGGTACAGTGAAGCATCCACGTGGTGGCACCTTTTGGAGTTCTGCAAAGGAGAGCCGCAAGCTACAGATTCCAACTCGGAATCCGTCACTGTCTGGATGGTCATCGGTGTCCTCGGCGTGAACGAGCTGAGGGGGAGAACAGAATGAACCACAGCGTTTCTGGAAAATGATTCTGGAATGTGGACGGTTATGAGTCACGGAACTTCAAATCAACCTCCCGAGTGTCGGATCCCAACTCATTCGCTGCTTTGTGCAACCCACCTCCGGCTATAACAGCTAGATTACGGGGTCACAGTTCTACAAGGAGGAACCTCAGGAGAAAGGCTTCATTAGAGCAGACCGCCAAACAACACAGGCTCCCAATTTTTAGAAAGTCATTATCGCAAAGTTCGGGTCAAGCCTGCTTGCGTGGGCCCAACTATGCACACCCCTCCCTGGGCGGGTCGGAACAATCAGGCGACGTGGGAGTAGGCTTGGTGCCTGACGCGATTAGGATGGAATATGGGCCCAGAAATCTTATTTTCTTGCCTCACTTATACAGAATCCAGGATGCTCATTCCAGTCTCCCTGCTCATTCATCTTGCCCACTAATTTTATTAACCCCTACCAGGCAGGTCCAGGGTATATTTGATCTTGGGGCAAAGATCCTTATTTTTATGCGTCAGCCGCCTGAGAACACACTGGTCGAGGTGCAGTGCGATTATCAGTCCATTAACTCATCAGCCAACTTTTTGTTCCAGTAAACAAATGCAAATCCAGATTCTTGAGCACTCTTGAAAAGCCCTTCTCCCTCCCTCTCTCTTCCCAGATACAGCCCTAGGTTTAGTTGATTTACAATCAAATCGCTGTTTAATCTGCATATTTCCCCTGCCTTTACCTGGTAGGCTAGCAGTCAGGATTGCCTAGGGCGCCGGTCACCGGCAAGTGGTTGTGGTCTACAGTAGCTCACAGCAGGCTGGGAGGAGAAAAGATGTGAAGAAAAGACTATTTCCGCCTTATGTCCAAAGTATTCTGGCATGTCATGCCACACGCAGAAAGTGGCAGGGCCTAAGGTGCCTACCATCATGTCACGAGTCACGAGGGATCCAAAAGCAGGATCCCCAGAGACTGATGCTGTCCTTCTAAGGACCCCCCTGCAATGCGGTTAACCACAGTCGCGCAGACGACAATCTCCAGTCCTTCAGAAGTTCCTTCAGTCTCTTCAGGTCCCCTGCCCCCTCTCTGCCTCCTGATTTTTGAGTCTGTTTCTGTCCAGGAACCTCCTTTCCCTGTCTTGATGCGTCTAAATCTTACCCATTCCTTATGTCCCAGCTTAGCTATCTCTTCCGCCAGGAAAACTCTTCTGACCTCTCTTCCTCTTTAGAGCTCGCCGGCCTCATTGTTCCCAGCACCTCCAACACACCCCCTCACCCTGACGCTCAGATTCTAGGCCAATGTCTGCACACTGAGGGTCTCTCCCTGCAGACCAAAGCTCTGACGAGCCCACCCGGGACTGCGGACCAGCATCCTCACGGCCACCTGCCTCTCACCCAGTGCCATGTGCTAGATAAATGAATGAGAGAATCAAATGGCCAAGGGACCTCCCCCCAACCCTGAGACTCTTTGGGAGAGGCAAGGCGAATCCAGCTAGAAAAACAGAAACAAGGCGGGAAAGCAGAGAGCCATGCTAGAGGAAGGGGAGGCAGGACGCTTGTCCTTGGTGGCCGCCCGTGGAACTGGAGCTACGGTCAGTGTGTTTCCTGTTATGTGCAGGACACTTCAGCTCTTTTGACTTTGAGCTTCCCCATCCACATTACCTAATTCCTAGGACAGTTGCCAGGATAAAATGAGATGCATTTTAAGAAAGCACTTAATGAGCCCTAACACACTCTACAAACATAAGGGAGACACCTTCAGAGCAGAGCATCAGGCACTGTTGCTGGTAAAATGGAAAATGGTACAGCCAGCCCTACGGAGGGGAATCTGGCAGTATCTAGCAAAATTACATATATATCCATTGGCCCTTTGAAGCAGCGATCCCTCTTCCAGGAATTCATTCCAAAGATAAACTGGCAAAAATATGAAAAAGACAAATGAGTATAACTATTTTAAAAAGTCTAAATTAAAAAAAAAAAGTAGTTTCTAAAATCAAAACCAAATTGAAACAAATAAATTTAACTCCATATTTTCTAGGTAGCATAACCACACAGACATGATCTATAACAGGTAACTGTAAAATACAATTATTCATCATATATTTCTTGAGGGGTATACTCTAAGGACAAGAACTGGAAAAAAAATTTTTTAAACCTAAATTGTTTTTAGTAAACTTATTGTTGGGGGTAACAACATTGGTTTGTATGTGTATTATAGGGCAAAGTAATTGTAGCATGGAAGAAAGAAAAAAACACTGTTACAAAAACAATGAGACTACACCATACTTCTAAATTGAATGTATCAGGATTAACTCATAATATATTTCATCTTAAATAAATCAAATGGATTTTAATTTCCACCTGTGACCACTGAAAGGGCAGGAATATATACCTCAGTGGTTTCTAAGCACCATTTCCTACTGAAAGGAACCTGGGATCCTTGGAGAAATGGCTGATATCAGCTCTGGGGAAGAACATGTATAAGATGAGCCCGGACTGTCTTGTAACATAAGGAAATAAATAAATGATCAAAATCACATCTGATGCCAATTGAAAAGGCCCACATGCCAAAAAGACAGTTTGAGCACTGACAAGGATATTAACTGCAATAGGTAGGAACACATCTAATATTTTTTCATAATGATACTAAAAAAAAATAACAAACTTATTGGTTAACTTTGGAGGCGTTAAGGAACCAATTCAATACTTTCAAAAAGCTGGTAAATCTAGAGGGGAAATCAAGCATTTTTCCTTTCTTTCCTAAATGATCCACATCTCTGGATAATTGAAGAGTTGATGAGAGGAGTATTTTTAGAGAACTATATCAGCTAATATACGGAGAAAGAATGATAGAATATCACCACTCTATAAGCCCTTAAAACATTAATGAGCAATTGCTCATTATACCAGCAATGAGCAGCTGGAATTTGAAATTTAAAATATAGTACCATTTACATTAGCACCCACCAAAAATGAAATGCTTAGATATAAATCTAACAAAATATATATATAATCTATGTGAGGAAAACAAAAAACTCTGATTAAAGAAATCAATGATCTAAATAAATGGAAAGATATTACATGTTCATGGATAAGAAGACTCAATATTATTAAGATGTCAACTCTTTGCAACTTTCTCTATAGATTCAGTGCAATTTCAGCTGAAATTCCAGCACGTTATTGCTGGATATCAAAAAGCTGATATATTAAAGTTTTTATGGAAAGGCAAAAGACCCAAAATAGCCAACAAAGTACCAAAGAACAAAGATAGAAGACTGGCGCTATCTGACTTCAAGATTTGCTGTAAAGCGCAGTAATTGAGACAGTGTGGTATTGATAAGAGAATAGGCCAACAGATCAGTGGAACAGAACAGAAAGCCCAGAAATAGACCCACACATATATAGTCAATTGATCTTTGACGAGAGAACAAAGTCAATTCAATGGAGAAAGGAAAGTCTTTTTAACAAATGATGCTGGAATAATTGGACATCCACATGCAAAAGAACAAATTTAGATACAGACCTTACATCTTGCACAAAAACTAACTCAAAATGGATCATAGGTCTAAATCTAAAATGCAAAATTTAAAAATTCCTGAAGATAACACAGGAGAAAATATAGGTGATCTTGGGTTGGCTGATGACTTTTAGATGCAACACCAATGTGTAATCCATGAAAGACAAAATTTTGATAAGTTGGACTTCACTAAAATTAAAAACTTCTCTTCTGCAGAAGACTGGAAAAAATATTGCAAAGCACATATCTGATTGTATCTAAAATATACAAAGCACTCTTAAAACTCAACAATTTTAAAAATACCCAATTAAAAAATGGGCATCTGAACAGAATCCTCACCAAAGAAGACATACAGATGGCAAATAAGCGTATGAAAAGATGTTCCACTGATATCTTCTGTCATGAGGGAAATGCAAACTGAAACAACAACAAGATGCCATTACAGTCTATTAGAATGGCCAAAATCCAAAAAACTGACAATACCAAATGTTGGCAAGGATGTTGGATAACAAGGATTCTCATTCATTGCTGGTAGGAATGCAAAATGGTACAGCCACTTTGGAAAATACTTTGGTAGTTTTTAAAAAGCTAAACATATTCTTACCAAACGATCCAACAATCACGCTCTTAATATTTACCCAATTGAGTTGAAAACATGTCCACATAAAAATCTGCATATAAATGTTTTTACTGGTTTTGTTCATAGTTGCCCAAAACCAGGACTAACCAAGATGTTCTTTATTCAGTGAATGGATAAACAAACTGTGGTACATCCATGCAATGAAATATTTCTCAGTGCTAAAAAAAACTGGGCCATAGAGCCACGAAAGTCATGGAGGAATCTTAAATACCTATTGCTAAGTGAAAAAAGTCAATCTGAAAAGGCTGCATACTGCATGATTTCAACTGTATGACATTCTGGGAAAGGCAATACTATAGAGACAGTGAAAATTCAGCGGTTGCCAGGGGTCTGGGGTGCCGGGATGGGATGGATGAACAGGGGGAGCACAGGTGATTTCTAGGGCAGTGAAACTATTCCCTGTGATACTGTCATGGTGGATACATGTCAGTATGCCTTTGTCAAAACACATAGAACTACACAAAACAAAGAGTGGACCCTAATGTAAACTATGGACTTTAGTTAATAAGAACGTATCAATATTGGTTCATTCACTAAAACGAATACACCCCACACATGCAAGATGATAATCACAGAGGAAACTGAGTGTGGAAAGGGGTGTAAGGGAACTCTCTGTACTACCTGCTTAATTTTTTCTAAATCTAAAACTGCTCTAAAAAAATAGTCTATTAATTTTTTTAACAAGCAATGAAGCCAGGCAATAAATATCCATGGCTGCTAGCATCACAAAGAGAGAAGAAAACTGCGCATTAAGTGCCTCCTGATGGGAGAACACAATGCCATCTGGGAAGTAATCTTAAGAAAAAACAAAACAAATACAAACACAAAAAGACTAACCCGGAATCCCATCAAGCATTTAACTCGAATTTGCAATTGACAAAAAACACTATTGTATTGTAGGAAATCCAGAGGACAAAGCAACAGGTCCCCCAACAGCACAGAGATGCCATCGGCAAAACCGGGGCTATAGCAAACCCTGCAGAACAAACCTCACCATTTCGTCAGCAAATAATGTGTACAGGAAAAAAGAGAGAGATGGGAAGGGAACTCAAAGATTAAAGGAGGCTTAGGGAACCGACTAAGCGATTGCAATATTATTTAGATCCTTATTTAGATCCTGATTCAAACAAACTGAAAGGAAAAAAGAAAGCCCAAAACATAAAATTAGTAAACATTTGTAAGGCAATCAGGAAAACTGAATACTAATTGGCTATTTAATGATATTAAGGAATTGTTGTTAATATTTTTAGATGGGATAATGATATTGCATTTTCATGTTTAAAAATTAGAGTCCTCTTTCAGAGATAAATACTGAAATATGAATATGGATTAAATAATTTGTTGATTAGGGTTTGCCTCAATAAATCCAGGGAGAGGAAAAAGGGACAGGAGAATAGATGAAACAAGATTGGCCATGAGTTGATTTTTGTTGAATCTGGGTGTTGGGGAGAGGAACTCCTTATGTTATTTCAGAGGTCGGTAAACTATGGCCTGTGGCCAAGCCTAGCCCACCATCTGGGGAACTAAGAAGGCTTTTTATATGGTATAAAAATCAGGAAAAAAGGAGAATATTATGTAACATGTAAAAATTATATGAAATTCAAATGTCAGTGTCCATAAACAAAATTGTACTAGAACACATTGCTATTTATTTATTTGCATGTATTCTGTAGCTGCTTTTGAGCTACAACAACAGGCTGAATGATTGAGGCAGAGACCGTACAGTCTGAGAAACCTCAAATATTTTCTATCTGGTCCTCTCCAGAAAAAATCTTCCAACTCTTGTACCATTCTCTCTGATTTAGACACTTCCCATAGTAAAGTGTTTTCACAAAACTGCTAGCATTGCTGTTTCTCAAATGTGCCGAAATACGAACTAACATTTGAGGGGGAAATGCAGCCCACGAACAATGGTATGTTCCTGAAACTTCCCATATATAAGGGAAACGCATTGCTCTCCCCTGAATCCTTTCTCAAAGAATTTCTCACTTTTGCCATTTGGGCTGTACACACGCCATGCCTCACCTAATCCTGAGTTCCTCCTGTTCTCCAACTCAGAAGGTGGCCGTTACATTTTGAAATAATATTTTTCACTAAATTAATCTTGACCTTAAGTCCAAGGTTGAAATTGCAACATTAGCACATATATGGCTTCGCAGTCCTGGCTGGATTCTCCTATTAAATTCTCCACCTTGAGCCATTCTTTGATTATCTGCACCCAAGCTGATATTCAAGTAAATGAAACTGTATATTAAAGCTACAAACATTTTATGTGACCCTTGGCGGCTGCAGACGGGAAGATTGGTGGGACGTTCCGGAAAGCCTGCCAGTTCAGACCCGTTACTTGTGATTCTGAATTGTTCCAGCGCAGGTGCTCGGGCGCTCTGGGCCCTGCCTGCGGATTTCTGCTGAGGTCAGGCAAGCCATGCAAATGACCCGCTCTGAAACGGTGCCTTGGATTGCAGCCGGGCGGCGGATCTTTGTCTTGTCTGTTCTTAACGACAAACGCAGTCTTTCAGGATGGGTCTCTGGGAAGTTAATCACGTGGGGAAGAAAAACGGCGTGGCTTCCGAAAAAAGCTGCCGGATGGTGGCCTCTGCACCTGCCTGGTGGCTGATGTCGCCCGGCTGTGGTGGCCTGTCAGAAGCAGTGTGGCTTGTGTGACAACTAAAGGTTGGCACTGCTGTGAGTGCTCCTAAGGGCCAAGTGTGGCTGCTGCCAGCTGGTGTCCCTGGCAGCCCCAGTCGTGCCATGGTGCCACCTCTGTCACCCTCTGGCAGGGCCGGTTACCTGGCACCACGCCCAAAGTGGGTTTCATACCCACCCCCCATGAGCCCAGGGACTTTTCCTCAGTAGGTCCCTCCCCACTGATGCTGGCTTCATTTGGGGGCTCGAGGAGGCTGGTGCTGGTGTGTGTCTTTCCCTTCAAATCCCCAAAGCATGGGGTGTGAAGGTCCCTGGCAGCACCTTGCTGACTTGGCTCTGCGGAGAACAGGATGGAAAAGTCCAGCGGTGTGACATGGTCCACTCACCGACAAGCAGGGCTCCTGCCTTTAGTGTCGGAAAGCTGTGTCCTCTGTTTGGGGCCGGCCTCCCTCAGCCAGGAGTTGGAGGAAGAGGAGAAAATGAAACCCCAATCTGGGCTTCGTTCAGCCTCCGACACATGGCTGGAAAGTGACTCTGAGCGAGGTGGAAGAGAAGTGTCTGCACAACTTCCAGAGCCATTGGGTGACGGTGGAGATGGCTCCTATGAAGCAGAAAGGCCCAGGAAGCAGTGAGAGAGTGAATGCGAACAAAACTCAAAATTCTCACCATGACGCAGGCCTGTGTGATACGGCCTCTGTCTGTCTACCTCATTCCGTGCCCCTCCCCCTCACTGCCGCCTTCTCTCACACTGGTCATTATTCAGCTGTTCAAACGTGGACCGCCTTACAGCCTCAGGGCCTTTGCACGTGCTGTCCCTGCTGCCTGGGACGCTTCCTGCTCCCCTCTCACCTTCTGTTCACTCTCCCCATCCTGGTCTCCACCCTGCCCCCTCCCCGAAGCCCTGGGAGAGGGCTCCCCGGCGTCCTGCTCCCCATCCCAGGAGAGTCTCAGCCCTTTGACTCCAGCTTACAGATGCTTAATGTTTTGTTCATTCATTTCTATCTCTATCTCTCGCCACTAGATTATAATTTCCTTCTGGACAGCACCGTGTGAAATGTATTTTCCACAGTATACCTAGCACCTAGTACTGTGCCTGGCACACAGTAGTGCTCACTAAATCAGCGGTCACTGTATTCAACTTTATTTCTTATTCTCAGCTCTCTCTATAGATTGGCTGAGTGATGTTCGCGGGGGTTGGTTGTTCAATATATGCATTTTTCAAGGCCTTTCATTCGTCTTGTTTCTTTTTGTTCTCAGTCTTTAGGTCATTTCGATGCTCATAAACAACCCTTATCACAGAGTGGGCAGAAGGAGTAATTTGCTTCTTGTTAACTGGCTAAACTATCACTTAGGGGTTATTTATTATTTCAATTATCCATAAGATTTCTGTCCACTCAGAGCAGGCAGTTGCATCAATCAGAACAGACTAACTGCTGGAACAAATAATCCCCAAATCTCAGAAGCTTAAACTAACCCAGTAAAAGTTTATTTCTCACTCATGCAAAGCCCAAGACGAAGGTTCCAGGTATGAAGTCCTCCGAGGAGTGGCTCAAGGATCCTCCCATCATGAGATACTTCCCTCTTCAACACCCAGGATGTCAAAGCATCAGAAAATAAACATGATTAATAGGGTTTCTCCAACTAATCAAGCTAATTAATGCAGTTCAGCAGATGACAGTCCCATCTAGTGGCAAAAGCCACTAGAGATGGTAACTTGCTTTATAATCATTTGCCCCAATCCCTCCCTCTCCGTCACCCCCAGGCCCCGTCCCTCAGCAAGTCCAATCGGCTCCATCTCCAGAACACGCAGCCCTGCTCCATGGACGCTGCTACCGCAGGGCCAAGCCCCTGCCATGTGTGCCTGAACTATTACACAACCCCTCTAACTGAACATCCTCCTCCCAGAACCTGTTCTCCACGGAGCAGCCGAAAAGGGCATTTTGCTTTTGTTTTGTCTTGTTTGTTTGCAGTTTAAAGGGCTCATTTTCCATTTGTTTCTTTTGCAATTTGAAGAGTTCCTTTGTAAACTTGTATTACAGAAAATTTCAAGCATACACAAAACATATCTGGCCCCCATACTTATTAACTCATGGCCAGTCTTGTTTTAACTATATCCTTACCCACCTCTCTCCTCTCCCCACGCTATTTTACAGCAAATCCTTGACAATGGAGGATCTGTATAAATGACAAATCAGATCAAGCCGCTTCCTAGTTTAAAAACCGCTGAAAGCTTTGCAAGGCATCTGCAATGAAACCCTACAGCTCAGCCTGGCACTCAGAGCCCTGTCTGACTTGGCCGCTGCTAAACTCTCTGGTACTATTTCCTCACTCACTCTGCTCCAGCCACAGCCACCTCTGTTCCTTGGACTCACTGATCAGATCCCTACCTCAGTGCCTTTGCACTTGCTGTGCTGCCACCTAGGCCACTTATTGCCCTACCTTTATGTGGCTGGCTCTGCCTGAGCACTCACAGCTCAACTCTGATCCGCTCCCAGAGGTCTCTCCCCAGTGAGTCCATCTCTGGAAACACCCCCTCCTCTAACCAGCCACATTCCACCTTGACACTCTGAAATCACTTAAAAATAATTTAAATTTAATACATTTAAATCCTTTAAAAAAAATGCTTGTTCTAAAATCAAAGCTCCAGAAAAGTAACTAGACTAGTACCTGGCATATAATAAGCACTTCATCTTTATTGAGTAAAAACAAAAAAGAATAAAAATTTAAAGTATTAGTTTCAAGGCAGTTTTTGAAAATGAACTTTCCTGGTGCATTTACAATAGCATTTGTTAGTAAAAATATATTTATACAAATTTATTTTTTTGGAAAAAAAACACTTGTACTGTAAAGGCCTGTGCTTCTGTGAAAGGTCATAAGTGCCTCGGATCCTAATTCTGCCAACAAGGAAAGAAAGTCGGGGACAACATGGCCATTTTCAGTGCTTAGAAGTAGCCGTGCCTCCGGCTAACGTGCCAGTGGAGATGCTCGTGGCTGGTGAAGTTCCCTTAGGTGACGAGACCATAGCTCGTCAGCTCTCAGTGCCATGCCATGTCAGAAAACCTAAGAGGATGAGATGAAGGAACTCTGAGATGAGAAGAAAAGGATAAAATTTGGGTTCTTTAAAGAAAAGCCTCCATTGAAAGCCCTTGAGCACTGGGGAATCCTGCTTGATGGGACTCAGATTGTAAGTGAAACCACTGTGCTTCCGTATCATGTTTTTAAAAAGCGCCCACCTGCGCCCGCGTACTCTTCCATCTACATAGGTGTGGTGTTCTTCCTCTACCTCCTCTGTCTTTAGAGCTGACAGGCTCTCTTCCTTCCGCCTGCAGGAATATTTTTCTAGACCCCCGTCTTCAAATTTGTGAAGCTGAGTGCATGTGGCTTTGCACAAAGAACATATAGTAGAAAAGTTTCATATTGATTAAACTGGCATTAATCAGGAGCTCTGAAACCCACTAGAAGGGCATCCGTTCACAAAGCAAGTGGCTTTCCTAAGGATTCCATTCTGTGAGTCCCTGGGTCAGGCTGATATGAAGCAGGCGTCCCCAGGCAGGAGCGCGTGTTCCCGGCAGGCCCTTCCTCCTCCGAAAGCCCAGGCGGTGCATGCTCCCTCCGGCTTTCAGACAGCTGGTCGGGTGACGGTGCGCCCTCAGCCTTCTCCCACACAGCCGCGGCCTCCGAGGAAAACAAGGGTGTTATTGATTCAGGCGCTGGGAGGAATGCACAGGGCTGGCAGGCTGCCAGCACACAAAGCCCTTGAAGCAGAAAGCGCGCGGTGCCCAGGGACGCTGAAATGCCCTGGGCCCCGGGCCCAGCCAGGAATCCACCCGGAAATGGCTCTGGCCTGGACCCGTGGACATCCAGGGTGGACGTCAGGCCCCTGTGGCAAGGCCTTAGGTGAGCTGGCCTGGGCTGGGCTGGGGAGCTTCTTTAAAGAAGCCACTCTGAATTCTGTGTGTGGCACAGATCCAAGATTTCATATATATTCAATGTAATACTGAGCGTTTTTCTGTGTGCTGGCAAAAACCCTTCATATAATTAGCTCGTTTAGACCTCACACATTCCCATAAAGAAGGATTATTATCATTTTACACTCAGTGGAGGAAACTGAGTCAAAGAGAAGGATGGAACCTACCTGAGACCACACAACTAGTAAAACAGGGCGCTGGGAACGAACCCAGAACCATTCGAGCCTAAGATGCAAAATCCTAGTGGTCACACTGTTTTTGCTACGTGACTTCAGCAGGCTGATAACCCCCTCTGTGCGTCAGTCTCTTTGAGAGTTCCCACAATAATAGGACCCACAGGATGGAGTTGTTATGTGGATTAAATCAGTTAATATACATGGGTGCTTAAAACAGCACATGGTGTACAGTAAGTGCTAAGTGTCTGCCCTCATAGGTCCTAAATGCTCATTTCTGCACAACCTTTTTTCCTGGCTCTTTTCTCCAAATGTCAATGGAGAAGACCTAACCCCTGTCAACCCAGGCTACTTATTTCGGGAAAGAGGGATTTCTGGAGGAGGGCCAAAAGATGCCACCTTCTAGCTGTTGTCTGTTCTTTCTGTCCGGATGGACATTGTAAGGTGACGTCTGCTGCTTGCAGTGGTGCTGGAAGGCCTTGTTTCCAGCACCCGGTGAGCACTGTGGTCCCCTCCAGATAACAAGGTGCCCACCCAGCCTCTGCCAGATTGGCAACTGGGCACCATTTCTGCTGCCGATGCCACCAGTGCTCCGAAGGCAGAACCGGCTCTGCTCTCTGAAGCCCTCATCGTGCCAGAGCCACATGGGGCACAGCTGGGCAGCCTGACAGGGCGCTTAAGGGAATTGGCTTCTGGTTTTTTCTCACAGAATCCATGAGCTCGCGGAAGGCTGGGCCATGGGTCAGATCTGAAGTGGGGAGCTCTGTGGTTATCACCCACCCCCAAGTCCCCACCCTCCTGGCTTCCGTCAAGTCAGACGTTCTCAACCTGACTCAAAGGCCCGTGGGATGGTCTAGGAGGCCCTGCCCACTGTGACACCGGGCACGTGCAGACGCTGGGAAGACCCTCACGGTTACATTAAACGCTCAAACTGGCTCATGATCCCCAAAATGGCAAGGATTCTGGTTCCATAGTATGCGTCAACCCGTTATGCTGGGTATTCCAGAAAAGGCCGTGAGAGGCAGTTAGGCACAGATAGGATCTGTGGCTGAGGAACTCCCATGTAGGGGCCGGGGAGAGGCAAGCTGACCCCACAGGGAGCGCTGGAGCACGGCCACCCAGCAGAGGGGTCCCGTGACGAGTAGAAACGCCAGGCCTATGGGCCACCTCCTTGCTCCAACATGGGCCTGGGCCATCCTAAGAAGAGAAAGTCGCTGTTTGAAAGCTGGGGCTTAGTCTAAGGAGACAACAGCTGGGGGCTGTCAGCCAGCCACGCTCCTTGAGGCTGGGCCCGTGGCCTTTCTGGAAGGGGATCGCCCAGCCTGCTCCGTGGCCCTGGAAGCCGTGGCTCACAGCTGCTGGCTGGCAGGTTCTCTCCACAGCCCCTCTGACCTGTCCAGGCAGATCTGAATCCTACAAGTGGCACAATGCAAGCCAAGCGGGGACTCTCATAGTCTTAATTTTTAAAATACCCCCACCAACTGCTAGGTCCTGAACTTGACCTGGGGAATGAACTACAGGGTCACGCTAGGTGGGAGAAGTGAATGGTAGGCAATCGTTACCTATGAACGATCGTATACACAGTGGTGGTTGTTTAGAATGCAGATTACATTTTCTCATGGAAATCCTATTATAAATGTGGCGACAGGTTCCCAGGCTTTCTTGCAAAAGACTATTAAATTCATAACGATGTTGAAATGGTAGAAAGGGTCATCCTCTTCTGCAGGAGCCACCGCTGGGCGACAGCTGGCCTGACGACAGACAGGAGAAACACACCAGCATTGAACAGGGGAGCCAGGCTGGGAGGGGTGTCCCAGGGCTTTTGTGGCCTACGAGTAGAAAGATATGGCACACAGCAAGATTCCGGGGACAAGGGGTCTGCAGCAGAGGGACCCTGTCTTGTGCGAAGGAGGTCGGGTCACCTCTTGATTAGGCGGGTTTCTTGCCTACACTTGACGCGCCCATCAGCCCAGGCGCCTTTCTGACGATCCTCACAGAAAGGCTCACCCAGGCCGGAAGGAGGGGACGCGAGATCCAGCAAGCTCTCCGTGAACCTCCAGCACGCCTGTGCGGGTCCCCGCCTGGCCCCGCGCTGGGTCCCCGGCCCCCGGCTCGGGAGCCGCCGGAGCGAGGCGTGTGGCCGTTCTGAGAGCCGCCGCTAGATGGCGCGTCCGCCCTGCCTACTCCGGAGCCGGCGCTGGGGTGCCGGGTGCTGTCGCCGGCCCCTAACTGCCCCTCGGTGGGAAGGCCGGCCCCAAAGTGCCCTGGTCGCAGGGAGAGCGCCAGGCTTCTGTCAAAGAGAATGGCTTATTGATCTTCTAGCATGAAGAAGCTTCCACACAGCATCAATTAAACATACTTAACGTGACCAGAGTGAGAAAACATCTAAAGGAGAGACTACAGAGTCGTTACCGTTTACAAATAGAACGTCACCCGTTCTGGGCTCCGTGGTGGGTGTAGCTGACCCCCCTTGAACAAAGCGGGTTTGAACAGCACAGCCCACGCACAGGCAGACTGTCTTCAGCCTGCGCCGCCCCTGAGACAGCAAGACCAATCCCTCCTCTTCCTCCTCCTCCTCCTCCTCGGCCTGCTCAATGGGAAAGCCACGAGAACCAAGACCCTTATGATGATCCACTTCCACCCAATGAATAGCAAATATATTTTCTCGTCCTTATCATTTTCTTCATAACATTTTCTTCTCTCTGGCTTATTTCATTGTAAGAACACAATGTATGATACATATAACATGCAAAATCCATAAGGCTTCCCGTCAACAGCAGGCTATGAGTAGTTAAGTTTCGGGGGAGTCGAAAGTTATATGAAGATATCTGACTGCATGAGGGTGGGCACCCGTCACCACCGCATAGTTCAAGGGTGGTAGAAGGGACCTAGGAGGAGTCTCAAGTTTTCTGGAATCAGGCAGAGTCTCCCCCTGCTCCAGATAGGCTGAAGGTTGGAGCTTGCAGAGGTGTGATGTCCAGTAACTCCAGACATTGCAGGGGGTCTTGCCTCTTACTAAATTTTCTTATTAGTTCCACGTGGACGCTCATACCGGTGAGGACGTGGGTTATAACGTAGAGGTCAAAAAATCTGGTCCCCGGTGATATTTTCTATACTGCCTACTTGAGAGTCTGAAAGGTCTGGACCAGAGTAGACCCGAATCAGATAAGAATGTGCCAAGCGTGGGGTATTCAGGAAAGGACTACAGGCATGAACAAGGAATTGAAGTTCTGAGGAGGGTCCACAGCTGTAAATTCTGTACTGCTTGAGGCCACGTCAAACACAGGATGCTATCATGCTATTGAAGTTGTGGCTTAGCACATTACACAAATGGCAGGGAAAGGCCCCCAGAAGAAAGACCTACCTTTCCTGGGTTCCAAAAATAGGGGTCTCCTAAGCGATTGATCTGCTTGTATGTTAAACACTCATCCGTTTCCCTTTCTCCGTTAACTCCTCGAGCCAAACTCGTGGCCCACAGGAAGGAAGTGTGTAAACCTGCACGGTACGCTTCTCATTTCCCTCGCCCGCTCCCGGCCTTGTTGTGTGTCAACACCCTTCCCTTTCTTTTTCTCTTGCTCCTGTTTTTAGTGTATATTTAACTTATATTTTGTGTCTCCTCCTTTGCAAACTACATGAAATCCTTTCTGGAACAGAGCAGAGCACAAATACAATACAATAAAATAGGCATCAGGTACCTATTCAGGTACATTCTCTCTGTGGCCTTGCATCGGGTCAGAGGGCTCGTGAGTTTGTCACCTGTAATCCTTGGCAGGAAAGGAGGATTTTCAAATCCTCTGCCAGGCTTCCCAAGCGGTGACATTTTCTTATACTACTCATAGTATTTACTGTCTCCCTTAATTTTGGTTCACCTTTGACTTAGACACCTCCAACTAGTATCTTCTAGACTTTTCTCTTTTGAATGTAACACACAAAGCCTTATTTTCCTGATTTTCTAATTTCAGAAAGTGTATTCTAATTTCTCAGAGGACTTGGGTGGCTGATTGAGAAAAAGAAAAAAGGTTTACAGATTTAAACTTTTTTCTGTCAGGAGGCCTAAGTATTGCAAACCAACAATACTATTGCACTAGTCTGGCCGATGCTTTCAAAACATGTGAAGTAACGAAGAGAAAGTCACGGCAGGTTGACTCAAAAACTCATATATCCCCACAGTAATATACTTTGGCTACCATTGCTATCGTAAGTATTGAGAGACACCTCGAAAGCCTCAATTCCTGAATCTCAAAGATTCATCTCAAAGTCTGGACACAGTAGGTGTCCGACGCTGTTCGTTGAATGAGTACGTGAGTTAATGCAGCCCAGCCATGACGCTGGGGAAGAATGAATGAATTTGCTGGGTCAGCCCTCAGCCGCTCTATTACCCAAGTCCCCAGGTAGGATTGCTGTACTTTCTCAGATGTGAGCATTTGTTCCACAGAGCTGTAGTGTTCTCAAGGAGAAAGGGACTGGGCCGACACAGGCTGGTGGCTGAGGAAGGGCAGTTTTGAAAGAGAAAGCCTCAGTGGACCAGGGAATCTTCTCTGGGGAAGCCTCTGGAAACGTCACTATCCTATAAAATGAGTAGGAATAACTTGCATTATTCATTCCAGCAGTGAAACCCAAGATCCTGGCTGGGCCTGGTGGCTCACTCCTGTCATCCCAGCACTTTGGGAGGCCAAGGTGGGAAGATCACTTGAGGCCACAAGTTCAAGGCCAGCCTGGGCAACATAAAGAGACACTGTCTCTACAAAATAATTTTAAAAATAACAACCCAAGATCCTGATTCCACAGCCCCTCCTGAATGTTTGTCCTGAGAGTTGTTTTTCCCTCCCAAGGATTTTATACTGTTGGCCAGGCCTAAAAAGCTTGAAAGAACAAAGAAGGTAATTAGCCTATGGGTTTGGGCTGTATAAACAACCTATATCTATAATCTAAGATGAAATCTGGACTTGCCAAGGACACACATTTTTACTTAAAATATTCATTCATGTTTGAAAATTTCCCCAGTTGGTATTTTTTTTTCAACTCAGCGGACGTACCTCCTTCTCCCTGGCTCCTGTCTCGAATTCCTCCTCTGTGACTTCTTTCTCGGGATTCTGGGGCACCCAAGCCTTGCAGCTAACGCCGGCTGGGTGAGGAGGTCTCCCAGCAGGCGGGCACGCTTCCTTCCCATCCAGCCTCCCTCCCTGCCAAGGACTCGTCAAGCCCTGGGGAAACGCTTTCCCTCCTATGTTTACAAAGCACTAAATTTACGAAGTCATTAATTCCCTTCATAAAGAAAGAGCCTAATGGAGTTTTCTATTAGTCATTGAGAGAGCGGTTATAACCCTGGGAGATCAGGAAGGCAATAAGGAGTGGAAATTGAAGCGGGGGCGGGGGAGCCAAGTTGTTTCCCTTTTAGCTGTCAGACTGCTCCTGTTTTAAAGGGAAACGTTTTGAATATCAGAATCACTGCCTCGCCCATTTGTTTACTATTTTTTTCCCTTTTCAGAACATTCAAACACACTGATTCATCCTCCATGGGTGTATTTCTCAGGGGACGGTTTTCTTTGTCCTGGCAGCTGAGATTACCCACTTCCAGGGCGGGTGGTCACCCTAGGGAGAGCCAGGGCCAGGGTCACAGCTCCCCAGGGCCAGGTGCCAGGGGTGCTCAGGAGAGGAAAGGCAGACAGAGAGGACCTTGTTTTTCCAGTGCTCAGATTATCCCATGGAATCCAGCCTTCCAGGGAGACCTAGAACCCTTTCAGGGCCACAGAGCCACAGGGAGCCCATCCTGCCCAGAGCACTTGCCTGTCCATCTTTCTGTAGCCCAGATCTGCCCCCTGAGCTCTCGGGACAGGAGACGGCACTGTTCCTAGTCAGGAGATGGCTCTCTGCACTGAGTCCAATGAACAGCCTCCTCCAGGCCTGAGTGGGCCCTCCCTGCTCCACAGCGAGCCCAGCAATCATGCCTATTGACCAGTGTAGACTCCACTCTAGAGAATGTTCTGAGGCTCCGCGTGCTGTGAGAAGTGCTGCTGTGGCCAAAGGAGAAGCGAGGGGAGCAGGAAGGGAGAGCTCGTAAAGATCCATACTCAAGGGGACAAAAGACATTTTTCAAAAGAAGGTAGACAAATGGCCAATGAACACATGGGAAAACGCTCAACATCACTAATCATCAGGGAAATGCAAATTAAAACCACAGTGAGATACCACCTTAGCCCCGTCAGAATGGCCATTAGTAGAAAGTCAAAAAACAGGCCGGGCACGGTGGCTCATGCCTGTAATCCTAGCACTGTGGGAGGCCAAAGCAGGAGGATTGCTGAGCTCAGGAGGAGGTGGAGAACAGCCTGAGCAAAAGCGAGACCCTGTCTCTACTAAAAATGGAAAAATTAGCTGGGTGTAGTGGTGCATGCCTGTAGTCCCAGCTACTCGGGAGGCTGAGGCAGGAAGATCGCTTGAGACCAGGAGTTTGAGGTTGCTGTGAGCTATGATGATGCCATGGCACTCTAGCCCGGGCAACAGAGCAAGACTCTGTCTCCAAAAGAAAAAAAAAAATAGACGTTGGTGCAGGTGCAATGAAAAGAGAATGCTTATACACTGCTGGTGGGAATGAAAATTAGTACACCCTCTATGGAAAACCGTATGGAGATTCTTCAAAGCGTTAAAAACAGACCTACCATTAGATCTAGCAAGCCCACTGCTGGGTATCTACCCAAAGAGAAAGAAGTCATTATATCAAAAAGACCCTGGCACTCTTAGGTTTATCGCAGCACAATTCACAATTGCGAAGATGTGGAATCAAGTGCCCATCAACTGATGAGTAGATAAAGAAAATGTGGTATATATACACCATGGAGTACTACTCAGCCATAAAAAGGAATGAAATAATGTCTTTTGCAACAACTTGGATGGAACTAGAAGGCATTATCCTAAGTGAAGTATCTCAGGAGTGGAAAAACAAATATTGCACATTCTCACTTATGAGTGGGAGCTGAACGGTGGGCATCCGTGGTCATACAGAGTGGTAGGAGGGACTTTGGAGACTCAGAAGGGGGAGGTTGGAGGAGGGTGAGGGACTAAAAACTTATCTGTCGGGTACAATGTACACTATTCAGGTGATGGGTACACTAAAAGCCCTGACTTCACCACTATATAATTCATCCATGTATCGAAAAAGCACTTGTACCCTCTCAATCCATTGAAATTTTTAAAAAATTAATTAATTAATTTTAAAAAAGAAAGAAAGAAATCCTGACTCTCAGCTGGGCATGGTGGCATACATCTTTAATCCCAGCACTTTAGGAGGCTAAGACAGAAGGATCGCTTGAGGTCAGGAGTTTGAGACCAGCCGGGGCAACATAGTGAGACCCTATCTCTACAAAAAAATATATAAAAATAAAAAATAAAGAAAACAGTAGAAATGCAGACTCTGCCGTGACTACCACCACCATCGCCAACACCTACAAAACCGGAATTTCTAATGGTAGTGGGGGAGACGAGTCTTCACTTCAAGGAAGAGACCTAAAGGATTTCTTCAGCTATCTCTGGGCCCCTGAAATGTGCTGCTCTTCCAAGCTCCCAAGGCAGTCCCAGAATAGTTTCCTTTTGGGTGTAGAGACCCTGGGCTGGACAGGAGTGAGCACCGCCGGAGGCTGCAGGGGACTGCCAGGGCGCCCTCAATGGAGCCAGTCAATAGGTTGTCACTGCCACCCCTTCTGACTCCGTGTGTGTGGCTGCTGTCCTCACCCCCATGCTCCTGGGTAGGAACCAAGAGAAAGAGCAGAATCCCTCCACAAACGCCTCCAGAGCATGGGTTTTGGGTACCCCGTGTCCCTGCCCTATTCACATCCCTGGCGAGGCAGTGTCCTGAGAGTCTTCAGTGGAAGGAGTGTACGGGGAGGTGTCGGGGTCAGGGCTGCCTTTATCAGAAGGCATTTCCAACCTCTCTCTGCCCAATGAAGTCGGGGCATCTTGGCTACTCCAGCACCCTTGTGGCACCCATGTCCTCAGGAAGCCTTTCGAAAGGATGCTGGGACGTTCTTCTTGTGTTAGGCTTTCTGCTGTTCCATTCTGGTAGGGGCAGGGAGCCAGGGGCCAAATCCTAGCCCTGCTTCTCATAGCTGTGTGACCTTGGATACATTACTAATCTTCTCTGAGCCACAGATTTCCTTTATCTATAAAATAGAGAAAATAACAATAACGGAGATAATGTTCCTGCAGCATTCATGAGCTGACAGCTCAGGCCAGGCACTTAGCTGGTGCTGAGCTCCTCTGCTTCTTCCCCTCCCTTCCTGAAGCAATTCACGCCGGGCGTCACTCTGGGGACTCAGGCATGTACCTGCACCCTCAGGGAAATGGTACCAGGGAACCATTCTTGCCTACCTTTGACAAACCATCTGACAGCCCTGATATCTGTCCCTGCGATTGAGTGGAGATCAATATTGTTAATCTTTTAAAGCAACAGGTTGCCCAGTCTGTTGACGATACCGCCCATCAAGACATATGTTCCACCAGGCTAGGAGTGGATGGTGCCAAGGCCATCTTGCTTCTTGGATTTTCTTCTGAGCCCCGCCGTGCTGGGGTGGCTCTGAGCATGGTAAATATTTAAGCACACGTCTCGTGTAACTGTCACAGATCCGGATGCACCGGGAGCCATGGAGCCACAAGCTGGCACCTGCCTAAGTGTCCTAGCTTCAAGAAACAATGTTTGTGCCAAGAGCGGGAGTCTGTTGGCCACCAGCGGCTGATAGGTAGCAGAATTCTGTGGTCTGTTAATTGTCTTGGAAGCAAATCCTTGAATTGGGGGAAAGAGGAAGCAACTATAATTAAAGCTTCCCTTGGGCAGAATTTCCCAGGGAAGGCAGTTAGCACATTGCTTGCACGCCGTCAAGCTCCAGGCGCTGGGCTGGGAACTTTACATACATTGAATGTTTTAATCATTACAACTGCCAGGGAAGGGACAATTATTGTCACCAAGAAACAGAAGCTCAGAGAGGTTAAACGGTCTGCTCCGAGATCTAGAGCTACTCGGTGTCAGAACTAAGGAATGAAGCCAGAGTTGGAAAATGTGTGAAAAAAGAGAATCGATACCTTTTTTTTTTTTAACCTTGAAGCCTGTCACTCAGAGACTAAGTATCCTTGAGATGAGAGAGGAGGCTGGTGTTTGCAGGGAACGTCTGCGGGTCCTGCCAGCAGGTCAGATGCTAACCCACGCCTTGATGCCTCACAACGGCCCACTGCGGAAATGTATCCCGTCTTATCTCAAGGTGTATGTTTATTAAGACTCAAGGGAATGGAAAGACAGCAGACACAAGAGAAAGTATTGACAGAATGACGCCGGATGAAGGTGCTGTGCTACCTCCAGCGAGCAGAGCCCAGGAAGCCGATGACGGCAGAGCTGGAGCCACGTCGCCTTCCTCTCCGCCCGCCGTCCCTGGCGTTCTCGCTCTGCGCCCTGCACAGCCCTTTCTGCTGCTCTGGGGATGTTCCTCATGTGGCACAGCTGCTGGCAGAGTCAAGGAGTCTGGGGCTGGGAGGACAACCAGATATGAGAGGAGGATGCAGTTTAAGGCAATCACAAAAGTCCCAGTTCAGAGAGTTCAAAAGTAAATATTACGGAAATTCCACCAGAAAGATGCGTAAGAGCCGGACATGGGGAAGGTTTTAAGAAGGAGGGGCAGGAGTGGGGCCTTGCTGGTGAGTAGGACGGAGATGGTGGGGGTGGAATGAAGAAGGAAACTTGCGGGTGTGGAGGCTGTCCTCACACAGGGGACCAGGGCACGGGTGGGACGGGGAGGTGCAGAGGTCACGTGGGGCCTTCAGAGCTACGTCTAGTGAAGACTTTATGCCGAGCAGATTTGGGGGCTTGCTGAAGGGCTTTCAAACAACAGGAGAAATCAAGCAGGAATACTAACGGGTCTGTCTGCGAGGCCGGGACTCACCTTTAGGGCTCCAGCATGGAGCATCACAGTGTTAAGTGCTGCACTGAATTGAATCTGTAGCATAGACTGGAAAGAACAGGGGCACCTGATCCGGTCTGAATCCTACTCGCTTACTCTTCGTTGAAGGTGGAGGTTAATGGTTGCCAACCCCCAAACGACGACAAACTCCAGTACTCACAAAGGTTATAACGTCGTCTCAGGTTGATCTTTCCATTGTTGCCTATAACCTTTCCCAGTCCTTAGTCCTCGTCTTTGGTGCTTGCTTTCCAGCCAACCCCACGTGTTGAGAACTGCTGAACTGAGTGTGTCCTCAGCTGCCAAGATGTGCTCAAAACTGTGCACCAGAAATAATAGTAACGTGACATGCAGAATCCTAAGAAACGGGTCAGCAAATGTAATATCAAGAAACACAACGTGAACTTGGGCAACGTGCATTAGTTCGTATGACCAAATGTTGGCAGGGGCACCCCAGCGTTGGGAACTGCTGGAGCAAGGATCCAACTCAGACAGAGCCTTCGGCTGTTCTTGCCATATTGGCTTCAATATCGCAAAAGTGGCGGCCCTTTTCCCAAGGAGGCAGGAAACATGGACACCGGCAGCTCCAAAGTTCTTCTCCTTCTCCCCAAAGCAGCATTTCTTCCGCACCAGCTGCAGCACAGCTAAACCCCCGGGAGGGACACGGTCAGCATGAGGGGCCAGGTGTCCTCCCTCAAGGGGACTGTGGCCAGGGAGGTGGAGACATAGAAAGCAGTGGCAGCCCCCACTGGGACCACATGGCTGCAGTCGGGGACCAAGGACAATTCTGTCAAAGAAAGGGGCTGGGCAGAAGAAGACCAAAGACTCCTGATCCAAGAAGCCAACCAAAGGGTACGTACAACAGCTTGCCATGAAGTGAGGCCTGCAAAGGGTTCTGTCATCCTCCAAAGTGTCCCTACCTGGGTTTCTGAGTCCCTACCCCCAGCTGCCTCTGATTCCCAGTGATGGAAAGACCCCATTTATCCCTCCTGCCTCCCGGAGCCAAACTCCCCTCTCGGCTGGGTCCTCTGAAGTCACCGAGGCCGGCAGTAAAAACTCCACCTTTCTATTGAGTTAACCTTATCAGGCACGCACAACAATAAGAAATGATGAGAGAAACATACAAAGACCTAACAGTCTTGTCAGTGAAAGAATTACGGAAACCTGCAGCTTCAAAATGTGGGGTGTGGGTGAAACCAGGTTAGGTTAGAGTTGATTGTTTATCAGAAGTTCACAGACAGTCCCCTAACGGCTATGGTTTTGACACCCAGGACCAAGAGTCACTGGTCACTGCCATCCCCAGTGGTTAAACCCTGGCCACCGAGCAATCCCACTTGTTGGGAAAAAGGCCTTGCCAAGGGGTGTAACGTTCTGATTGAATTCAGGGACAGCACAATTGTCTCTGCGCATCCTGCATTCCACTGTTGATACAAGCAGAGCCTGCCCTGCTGGTTGCAATTGTTTTAAATCCTCTGGCACCATTGATCCCAAATTGACCCCAGATTCCTGAGCGCCAGGAGCCAGGCTGACTTGTTTATGGCTGGCCCCGCAGCCCGCTGGCTGCTGCACGTGTTCCGCTGAGCTCAGCCACAAAGGCTGCCCTCTGACTGTGAGCCACCTTCAGCAGCCACAGGGCCTCCTGGAGCCAAAATGCCTGTTTTCCCTGATGAAGCTGTTTAACGCAGAGGCCTTAGATTTCTGGCTAGCTGGCCAGCAGAGATCCTGCCGCCCCTTGCTTATCAGACAGCTGGTTGTTACTGCCTAGGCTGGTTACAACCTGGAGAAATGTTGGAGGCCATTCACTTCACTTAAAGACAAGTTGTCCTTTTGCCGTGGGGAACCTCCCACGCCTTGGCCCGCTGGCTTTGAAAGTCTCACATGGGTGAGTGGGTGCCTGGCTGGGCACAAGCGATCCCCCACCCCTGATGACAGGTGTCCCCGGTATCATCTTTGTGTGCAGAAGAGAGTGCGCAAGCACACTGAGAAACCACCTGTGCACGCAGAGCAAACCGAGCCCTCTTGGTCTAGCTGGCTGTGCTGGAGCAGGCGGGGGGGTTGGGAGGCCACATTTGGTGTGGGACTGCAAGCAGCAGCTCAGTCAAAGGTACCTTGACAGCCTGAAGGAGCCTGCACCAAAGCCTTGCACTAAAACAGTCGTGGGCCCGAGGCCAGTGTTTATTGGGTGTTTCCAATAAAGACGAGAGTCCAAGTGCTCCCCGGGGACCTCCATCACAAATAGCACGGCACACATTCCTGTGGCCACGCTGGCACTTTTCAGCTCTTAGGCAGATCCGGACTGGGGTCGGGGGGTGCTCGCCAAGCATCCTGCCAGCCTGCCTGGGAAAATCAAAGCCGCACGGTCAGAGGCAGACAGGAGGAGGAGCGTCACTGGGCCTCAGAGAACCGTGAAATGCTTTGAACAGAATGGCTCCTCGATTGCAGGCAGGAATATGCTTTTCTCCCAAACCAGGAACCTGGAATGTGCCCTCTGGGATGATCACAGGCGGAGTCGACACTGAGGTGCTGGGAACCGAGCCCAGGCTCCGCACACGCTGTACAGCTGCCCAGGCAGCCGCAGCTGATGAGACCCAGGCCTGGCTGGCTGCTAACGGACCCTTGGGAGAGGGGAATTCAGGCACTGTCTCCAGGGGCTCCCTTCCCAGCCCTGAGACTCAGCACCCCCTGTCCCCAGGACTCTGCAGGTGTGCACCACGGTAGGCCTGGTCCCCATACATGGACACTGCCTGGGCGACAGGAAGGGGGGTGGCATGGGTGTCAGAGCACCTAAACAGAGCTTTTCCCAGGACCTCCTCCCTGTCTCAAACCATGACCTACCTGATCCAAATCTTTCCCTCCATCCCCACACTAACTGCATCTGCAAAGTACAGATGAAGTTTGCTCTTCTTGCATTTGGTGGAAGTAATGTCTTTTTTCCGTATATAATGAAGCCCAGTGATAGCACAACCACAATAACGTAATATCGGTGGGTCCAAAGGGAGGGGGTTGATTCCTGCCCTCCACAACAGACTTGCCCGGTCAGCCCAACTACCCCATTATAACACAAGCCCACGCTTTTTTGGAGATTTCTGGGTCCTACTTAGGAAGTTACTGTATTTACCAAGAACCTGAAGCATGTCTAGAAATCTGCAAAGCACACAGAGCTCCACCTGCTGCCGGGGCCGCTGTGCTGAAATGAAGCCCTGGTGAGACACTGCTGGGGAAGAAACTTCAGCCTTGAGGAGCTCAGGTTTCCAATGGCAGTGGGTCACTGTCCCTACTCAGTCCTCCCCAAAGTGTAGGGCAGCAGTTAAGGAGGGTGCATGTGCCCAGGTGATGACATGCAGTCCCCAGCACCACAATGTGAGGGATGGGGTGTCCTTGAGTATCAAGAGACCTGGTCATTGCTACTCTCGCTTCAGTGTCACTGTTAGTGATAGGGACACTCTCAGCACAGGGCTGGCTTCTTGGGGGCCTAGATGCAACTTGGAGCTACAATTCCTGAACAAGAAAGAAACGCATCTTCCCACAGCTTGGGAGCAGAAGATGACCTCCAAGAGGAGACACCAGCTATGGAGGGGGACAGGAGGAAGACACTGATTTTCCACACTTAATAGACTTTTCTAGCAATCACAGTAGAGATGAGACGTAGCTACTCTCTTAGAGGGAGTCTGCATTACTGTCCACTGTCCTGGCCTCTCTGGAGGGGTAGATCTCTCCAGATGTGGTGACAAGGCTACTGTGTCCTCCTCAGGGGTTGCTCACAAGCAGACAGGCCAGCAGCCCCGTTTCTTCCTCGCTAACAGAATGCTGAACGTTAAGGCGGGCCTGGGGCTTAAAATAGGGAAGCCAGGCCACATGGAGGGTGGGGAAAGAACATCCCTCACAGACAAGGACAAGCTGCAGGCGGGGACGCCTGACCAGGGAAGGACAGTACGAGGAGGTAAAAAGGGAATTTCCTGTGTCACACACTTTGAGAGTAAATGTAAAAATTTTCCCTCTTTTCAGAGGGCCGAGCGTGAGTCTGCAGGCCAGAACACACCCTGATCATTTGGAGGATGCAGAATGGACATTCTGGTGGGCAGGATTTGCAAGCGTTAGAGAAACATTCCTGAGATTTTCTTCCCTTTTACGAATCCAAGAAATCTAAAGCTAGTTAAATTTTTTGAAAATATTCATGGGTCCACTGGATTTGTTTCACGGCCCACATCTCCCAGGACATAACCAGGGGTGCGTAGGTTATAACACACAGCACATCGAAGTGTTTTGCAGCTTTTCTCGGCACCTCTGCATGTGCTGTGGCCGCTGCTTGGTCCAAACCTCCCTGCTCCATCCTGCACCCTACTCATCCTCCTCGCCTCGGCTTCCAGGCCTCCTGCTCTGGGCCTCCCTGTGGGGTGAGATGGGTGTTATCCCTCTGCGTTGTAGGTGTGTGTTTAGCTCGCCCCCTGCCAGGGGAGGCCCAGTGACTGCTTATTGCCAGGGTCCCAGTAAGCACTACGGTGTTTGGCATGCACTCAAAAATGTTTGTTTCGAGGAAATGGAAACAGAGCTATGTAGGGCATGCTGGTAATGAAAATATCTGAGCTTGAAAGGTGCTCCGCTCCTGGCTGCACGCATAGGCGGTTCCAGGTTTCCAGACACTGAGCTTCCCCGCAGCTTCTTGCTGGGGCTACTGGGTTCCTGGTCACTGTGAAGGCTACCCTGCAGTTGCCATGGGAAACAGCCACTCACAAAGAGCCCTTTTCTGGGGCCCCTGAACTCCTCCCCTACACACCTGCTGCCATGGGAACTGCCAAGGTGCCAGCACCTTCCTCCTGCCCACCCATGAGGGAGCCTGGTTACAGGATGGGGGCTGGGCTTTTATGGAGAAATGCATTGAGTTCCAAAACAACCAGCCAGTAAATGAACTGTTGGAGCACATCCCATGAAACGAAGCAGGCAGGATGGAAAGTAGGAAGAGGTATCAGTTCTCCTTTCTCCTTGGAGTGGTTGTTGCAGGGGCTGGCGATGGGGGGCGTCTGGTCCTGGGAGAGGAGCCCTAGTGAGTGTTGTCAGATTTTACCAATTGGCTTTGAGAGGCAATCAGTGCAGTATTTCACAAATGAGGGAATGAGGCTCAGAGAAACTAACCAAATTCATGTTCTCACCTTCTTCCTGGGTGTATATAGCCCAGTCTTCATCGCACCTAGGAGTGGCCACATGCCAGCCAATGCAACATGAGGGGAAGCAATGTGGGTCACTTCCAGGCTCAGTCTTAAAAATCCCCCATGCATGTGTCCACACTCTCATCCTCTTCTGGCTGGCTGGAATGGCAGTAACCCTGGGCGACCTTGGAGATGGTCTGGTGGGGAAGATGGCAAAGCCTCCACCAGTCTAAGTCCCTGGGTGACTGTGCTGAGGAAGACTGCCCCACCAACCTTGTCTCCTGCCAGGACTATGACCTGAACAAGAAATAAACTCCTAGTGTGATGGTACATGTCATTGAGGTCTATTTGTTACCACAATGAGCCTTCTCTAACTGATACATAAGGACAGTCCTCTCTAGCTTTCAGCTCACAGGTCAGCTCTGGTTCCAGAGCACCTGGCGGAATCTAAGGTATGCTGGCTGCAGTTGGGTAGGTCCAGAGAAGCTGGGATCAGAGCTGTTCTGCTCATCATGACAGCTTCTTCCTGTGGTCCGGAGGGCTTCCAAGAAAATGGCTCCAAAAGAAAATATGAATTGTTCACATGACAAGTTCTCAAGGAGATTATGGATTTGCTGCATGGTGTCTGGTACTTAAAAGGTGTTCTATAAATACGTGTTGATGGATGGATGGATAGATGATTAGATGAATGCGTGGGTGGTTAGATGGATGGAAGGATGGGTGACTGGATGGATAATGCCTTCTATTATGGGGCAGGGGAAGGAGAGATTGTCCTAAATGTAGACATGAGAATCTAATTGAGACACTAAGAAAGTAGTAAGGAAAGACACCCGCTCAACTCCAGTGACGACACCCTCCTGCCATATGTCATCAAGTCCAGGTGGGCAGAGAGAAGCAGGAGACCAGAAATAGGTGGGCCCAGGAGACAGCAAGTGTGTGGCATAAGTGGCCCCTGCTGCTGGGAATGCGTCCCACCCACTCCCACCCAGGGCTGGGGTTGACACTTTAGCAAATAAAAATAAAGAGTGCCCAGTTAAATCTGGATTTCAGATAAACAATGAATATCTGCCCATGCAACGTTTGGAACATTCTTACACTAAAAAATTATTCATTTTTACCTGAAATCCAAATTAACTGGATGTCCTGTGTCTGATCTGACAACCTGAAGCCAGCCTGCCCAGCAAGTGACCTTGTGTGGACAAACGGGGGAGAGACTGGCCTGCGCTGGTCAGAGGCCACTGTTCCAGGGACTCAGGTCCTGTTGTCAGGGTGGTTGGCCTCTTCCGAATGTTGAGGAGGTAGAGACCTCCAGCCACTTCATCTGGCCTCTTCCCTGCCCTATGGGAAGTATTCTGAGCATGGAAAATGGCAGGTCTATAAATAGTGGTGTAAATTAGAGCATCCAGGAAAACAAAAAGAACACCCTTTGACCTTCAGTCCGCTAGATCTGAAAAGGAAATCCATCCACCCAGTGATTGTTTATTAAATGTGAAACACGTGTTTTTTATTTGTAATAAGATTTGCAGAATGGGAGCACAAGGGGCCTTTCTGTTTTTAACCTTTAGAAAAAGTCTGTGTTTCTTTTCAAGATTCTCAAAACCAACGTCATTCACATGCAGCGACTGTCACTGTCAAAAAGCTGATATAAACACGTCGCTGTCAGCATGGGATTCTTGGTCAGCCCTGCACAGACACTGTTATTCTCTCCTTTTGCATTCAACATCAGTGTAGCTTATTTTCTTGATAGCTCCAGGAGCCATGGGAGAACATTCTAGAAATTAGGGAAATTCGCCTCACCCTTTCCTCCTCCACTGATCACATTACAAGTTCCCATTAAAACCTCCAAAGAGAAAAGAAAGGGGAGGAGGCTGAAGGGCTGAGCAGGCCCCCTCCTGAGTCTGGAGAAGGACGGGCCATCACCCAGCCCCACGTCCTGCCGTGTGCGCGGTGGGCCGAGAGCTGCACCCAAACATCCACTCACGACGGAACCTCCGTCACGGTCACTTCCTCTTCTCACTTGTCATTTGTCATTGTCCTCTCCACGCTTGTCTCTCTGTAGTCCCTGCCCCACCCAGAGCCACAGAGGTCTGTGTAAAAAGCTGTTTCCGTGCTACACACCTTCCAGCAGCTGCCTCGCCCCTTAAAACGTGCCCGAAGCCTTTCCTGCGGGTCCGCAGTGCGGGCAGCTCAGCCCCTCCAAGGGCCGGTTCTCCTGCAGCGCCCGCCCCACCCCGCTCCGCTCCTCCTCGCGCCCACGGAGCGCCACGGTAACTGCTAACCGGGCCTGGAAGATTCCTCCTGCGCGCGTTCGCTGGGCTGCTGCCTTCTCGTCCTTCCAGGAGCAACTTCAAAGTGGCCTTTCAGAACAAACCTGTGCGGCTCCTCCCTCCCCGTCTCAGCGCCCCATTTCATCTCAGTCCCAGCACTGACCGTTACCTGCCAAGCTTTTGTTTATTTGTTTCTTGTCTGTGTCCTCAAAATAGAATGTAACCTCCTATTGGTCCTGGTCAGCCCACATCCCCAGTCCCTGGAACGGCAGGTGGGACACGGTAGGCTGTCAATAAACCAGGAATGAATTCATCTGTTGCAGAAACTTTCAAACTTCATTACACCACCAGGCATCAGATCCTGGTGAAGACGGCGTGCGAGCAACTACGCACATCTGCGATAATCACAGCAAACACCGGCCGGGGCTCATGCAGGCCCACGCGCCTCTCATGCAGAATTCTCGGAATCCTCACAGTAGCCGTGCGAATTCTCTCATCTTATTGTCCCATTTGCAGATGTGGGCATGAAGCCCAGATGGGAAAGGTAGGCAGATGGGCAGATGTGCAGGGTGAGGGATGAGGTCAGGGTCTGCACCCTGCGGCCCGCTCCAAACGCTAAGCCCTGCTCACTCGGCTGCACCGCTGACCCGGAGCAGAGCCCAAACCCTGGCACACAACGGGGACGGGGTCTACACTGCTTTCTAGAAGATATTCTCTGTGAGGCTTTGGTGGTTTATGTTGGTTTCTTTGATAACCATTTTTTGAGTTCTGGTCAGATGTTCAGTGTCAGGAGGAAACAGGACTAACTGTGACTTGACAAGAATAAAGAGACAGGCGAAGACAGAAGATGCAGGAAGGCAGTGAAGCCCTCAGTAGACACTGTCGCCTCTGTGCACCCTCCTGTCCTTGTGTCACTCGCTCAACAGACGTTCAGTGAGTCCCGATGCCCTGCCAGGAGCCATTCTGGGCACACCTGTCAAGGGGTGGTGAGGTAGGGGACATGGGGTGCAGAGGGCAGAAGAAGGATGCTGCTTCATAGGAGGTGGTGAGGCACAGCCTGAGAAGTCCCACGTGCATGTCCTGGACTGAGGTGTTCCGGCGGAGGGGACAGCAAGTGCAGAGGCCCCGAGGCAGGAACATGTCTGGAGTGTCCAGAGGATAATTCAGATTCTCTAGGGGTAAGTCAGTCTCTCCAGGAAAATTACTGAGCATTTACTCTGAACAATAAATTAAACAGATGATGAGTGAGATGCAAAAATGATGACTAGTTCCTCTCCTCATGAACCCTTCTATCTACCAGAAAAAAATATATATAGCAAGCACAAAAGCTTCTGCAACATCAGAAGAAGGAGTTAATCCATCGATAATCACCATCTACCATATTCATAGCACTCTGCTTGTTGCAGAAAACATACAAGGGAAATGGAAGACTAACTCTGTCCTCATGGAATTTACAGTTTAGTTGGGGAGACTAGAGTAAACTCAAAAGAAATACTTAGAGTAGAAATAAAGGCAAATAGGCGTAGTGGAGTGTAAATGCACCAGGCGGGAGAGGCAGCTATTCATGTTCAACGTGCCTCTTGCTGAACAGCATCAGTTCTCTGGCCCGGAATGTCTCCGTGGCTGTGGTTCACACGTGTGGGAGGTGGGGGTTCCAAGGAAGTTAGGGATCAGGCAAGAGAATGCAAAGAACCAGTATATGAGCATGACGACCTCTGAGCAAGGTCCCCCAGAGCACACTGGCACCCCACTAAGAGGAGGCTTTCCCTAGATGCCTGATTTGGAGATTAAGCACCCTCCAGGACTGGTGGTAGAGTGGGTGAGGTCACCACGGAGCTGGTCTGTCTTGACATTGCTTCCCATTCATTAGCTTCCAGCTGCTATTTGCCCAGAAGTAACCAGATAAAAGAAATTTTGCATTTCAAATGTTGAGGCTTTGGAAAAATCAATATCCACACCAATTTCTTCCTCAGTTCTGATATAGTAACCCAAAATACTTCTCAGCTCTGCACACCCAAGCATTATAGTGGGAAGCTCATGAATTTTTATGTGACATACCAAATCTTCAAACAAGGTTGAGCAAAGCCTTGGTACTCACGGGAGCTCTTTATAGAAGGGGCACATGATCCTGAAAGGGCAAATCAGGCGTTTGCTTGTTTTAGCCTAATTTTAAAGTATGGACTGAGCAGTACTTAAAGTGGTGGATTTCTTGACATGTGTAGGTGAAATATGTTTCAATTTATTACGAAATTTAGATACCTTTTTCTGTAGAAATTTCAAGCAATTTTTAAGATCAATGCGTATAACTTGCGTAGAGAAGGGATAAGAGAAACCATATATTTTCTTTTTGTACTAATTCTTGAAATACCGTTCCATTAAAACTCAACATACCTCAGAAGGAAGATAGAAGGGAAAAGTATTTCAAAAAAATGTCCACTTCTTCATCTCACCTAACCTTCTTTTTCAAGTCAGTTTGCTTTAGCACCAGTAAGATACTTCTATTATCTTTTCTGTCAACACCACACCAAAGCCAAAGGAAACGTGATCATTTTTGATTTGGTGCAAACCATATGGGAGTAGTTTATTTTTTTCAAATAGCAAAGGACCATAGAGTTAGAAATTACCTGCAAGTCTTGAAGGCTTGTAAGAGCGTTATCAAGAAAATTCCTTAAAGTCATGTTTCTTTGGCCAGGTGCAGTGGCTCACACCTGTAATCCTAGCACTCTAGGAGGCTGAGGCGGGAGGATCGCTTGAGCTCAGGAGAAGGTCGAAAACAGCCTGAGCAAGAGCCAGACCCCGTCTCTACTAAAAATAGAAAAAATTAGCCGGGTGTCATGGCGGATACCTGTATGCCCAGCTACCTGGGAAGCTGAGGCAGGAGAATTGCTTGAGCCCAGGAGTCTGAGGTTGCAGAGAGCTGTGATGATGCCCTTGCACTCCAGCCTGGGCGACAGAGTGAGACTCGGTCTCAAAATAAAAAAAACGGTCATGTTTCTTTAGCAAACAAACAAGAAAAAGACCTGTATTTTTATTTTTCATAGTGTGCATTCTGTTCTCTTTTGGCCCAGTTCTAAATTGGAAAATTTGGAAAAATAAATGACAAATACACAGGATCAATGGACTTCTTATGAATGTGATTTTTCTTACCTGACATGTTTTCCATAAATTAGGACAACGTTGCTGTGTTTTTAGATTAGAAGACCCAGTTCAATAAGTCTGTCTGCGGAAGAGGAAATGAAACATCCTGCTCTGAGCCCCATTAGGAGGGTGGGTAAGGACAGGCAGCTGTCGGGCAGAGCGTCTGGATTCTGAGGGAGCCGGTTAGACAGTGGTGCTGAAAGCCCTCGAGAGTCTGATGACAGTTGCAGGGACCTTACCACAACCCTCCCGCCCCACCCCGGCGGAAACGTGAGCAACATGGGTGTCCACCCATACACAATTTTGGGAGTAATTTCAAAGTTTTGGAGCCTCCTCTCCCCTGAGGTCCAGACCCCATTCTGTAACTATCAGTTCTTAGCAGTGTGATTTGGGGTGAGTTACTTAATCTCTGTGAGGCTCAATTTCCACCTCTGTAAAATGGGTGTGTGATAATGGTACCTGGATCATAGGTTTGTGTTAAAGATTAAATGAATGGTTATATCTAAGCACAATACCTCGCTTGTAATGAAGTTCGGTCATTCTGAGATGGTTTTTTTTCTGCTTGGGCTATGAGTTAAAGATTCTCTAGTCAAAAAGAATAATATGTGTATTTTATAGTTTGTCTGTATCAATTACAATAAAAGGAATAATCTGTATTATAGGTTTGCTGGAGTAACAGTTAAGAGTATAGATTTACTTACTTTTGGATTTTCTAACAATATCTATAATTTACCTCAAAATAGTTTGATGTTGAAAATCGAATCACCGGTATGTATTCGTTGAAGCCTCAACTCTAGGGGCACTTGGTTGTTCTAGTAGAAACTTCACCCTCCAGGGCTAGACAGCTGGTATTGCACCAGAAAAACTTCGGATCTCAATCGTCACCTGAGGCTTTGAAAATTAGCGTAGTGTCAGAAATGGGTTTTGATTGGTGATATGAGATTTGCTAGTCAGTATGATGAATACCAAAAATTAGGCTCTCAATAGTAAAATTAAGGTATTCAAGTTTGGACAATTGAGTAAAATATTGTCAAAGTCTCCCCTCGATCCCCCTCCACTCCCTGCAACCTGTGTGCCTGGACAGGCTGTAGGAATCTACTAAAGCCCATGGCCATGACCCTAGGAACGGCACGATGAACCCATCCGTAGACAGTCCTGTGACCAGCCACTGGCTAGGAGGATTTCTGGTTATCTGTGCTGAGTCTAGAGTATCAGAATCCTACCTGGAATATTGTTGTTTCCCCTTCAAGAGATGGAATCCATCAAGCTCACAGTTGCACGAACTGTACTGAGCCTGCTTTCTAAAGGAATGTTTGTTTTTAAAAGATCTGTATTTATGGTAGAATTTTGTCTGAGAATTGCATTCTTAATAACAAGGTTTAGACACAGCTAACTCTTGTTTAAGGACCCCTTAAACATCTCTGTGGCATCCTGTACCCAAAGGAATGTAAAGCTATGCATGGACATATTTGCTAAAGTCAGTTCACAACTGCTTTAAGATAAAATAGACTTGAATTAGGATCCCAGGTATGCTACTTCCTAGCTCTTTGACCTTGGGCAAATGTCCTCACCTGTAAAACAAAGAAGTTGATATTATCCACTTAATTGGGTTATTAGAGAATTAAGTGAGATAAGGCACATGTAATGATTAATTTTATGTCAACCTGATTGGGCTAAGGGATGCCCAGATAGTTGGTAAAACATTATTTCTTAGTATGTTTTTGAGGGTGTTTCCAGAATGCATTAGAATTTGAACCAATAGACTAAGAAGCTCTGCTCTCCATCATGGGCTGGCATCACCTAATCCACTGAGGAACCAGACAGAACTAAATGTGGAGGAAAGGAGAATTCACTCTCTCTCCCTCTGAGCTGGGATGTCCATCTCCTACCTTTGGACATTGAGCTGGTTTTTGAGCCTCTGGACCCATCTAGCACTTACATCATGCCACCATGCCACCACCCCTCACACCCCTGCTTCCCAGGCTTTCAGACTCAGGCTGAGTCGCACCACAGCTTTCTTGATTCTCTAGCTCGCAGACAGCAGATCTGAAGACTGGTAAGCCTCCGTTACTATGTGAGCCAATTCCATCATTAATCATTCAGTCAATCAATCAATCCCTTTGGTTCTGTTTCTCTGGAGAACCCTGAGTAATACTGCGTACAAAGCCATAGCCCACTTCCTGGCACACAGTAAGACAGTGATATGCCTGTTAACATTTTATCAAGTGCTTAGGAATTCTTATTCCTTCTTATTATAAGTGGCTTTTCAATGCCTTTTGATTTTCGTTTTCCATGATGATTTGTACAGAATCACAAATTGCAACTGTTCATTCTTGGGCTTCTGAGACCTGCTTTGCTCTGTCATTTCTTCTACCTCTCTGACTGCTTTGTGTCATCCATCCCAAGGCTCGGAGGCGGGGACCTTGCCTCTCATAGTCACTGTTGGTGCCCAGCACCTAGCCACATGCCACAGTTGGGACTTATTTGTGCCCCGATTCTCCTCAGCACCCAGGCTCAAAACCCGCATGTTCCTTTATTCTCCCTCTCCCTCCCGCGCCCCTCCAACCGGTCCTGCCTCCTGTTGGCTGTTCTCTCATAACGTTCCGTCCTCCAGCCTAATTTTCCATCCCCTCAGCCACCAGGTTCATCTGGGCACCTTCTTGCCTTTGGACCATCCAGATTGTGAGCTACCAGTTGTCTCCAGCTAGTTTCCTGTCTCCAGGCTTGCTGGGTTTGGTCCTCAAACTATCCCCTATAAAGCTGCTGAATTATTTCTGTTAAAACCCAGCTTCGCGCAAGTTACCTCTCACACACACACACACACACACACACACAAAATACTTCCAACAACTCTACTGAGAGCATCCAACAACCTAACCCTCCTTTCGGGAAATGCTTCACCCCAGTCAAAATGGCTCACTCATTGTCCCCAGCTGTTCCTAAGCACCCACCTGTGTGCTCGGTCCAGCGTCTCTCAAACCTTCCCACCAGAGTCTCCCTCGACGACAGAGGAGGGTGGCTGTGGTCCACAGCAGGGAAGCTGCTTTCAAGTCCCATGTTTTATAACAAGAACCCACATGCACTTTGCAGTTCCATCACAGAACATACTTGAGTTTGTCTTAATATATAAACATGTCAAATTACAGCCGCCCTGTAAAGATGGACAGGTCCAATCTCCGGGGTCAGGAAGATGCACAGGGTTAAGCCCATGACTTTGTGGATCCTCTAGATCACCATAGAACATGATTCCCCCACAGCCCTCTGGTTCTCCCAGCACCACCGTCAGACGCACCCACAGTCTCCCCTCCTGGCCTCAGTGAAGTCCCTCCTCCCCATCCCTGACGATTTGGGGGCAGCAGTCACTGCCCACTCTAGGTCCTGGAGCCCATTCTGCTGGTTGTACCCACTGTAGCTTGAACAACTGGCCATCCTGTCACAAACGATTCTGTTTCCCCAAATAAAAAGGAGCCTCGTTGGGACAAGGACCCTCTGTCACGCCAGTGTTTGTCCTTCTGGGTGCGGCACAGCGCTTTGGGCACAAACCGCCATCAACAGTGAATGCTGTTTCTCGTGTGCTTGAAAGTGCCTCTGTACCATTTTCCTTTTACATCGATTTTTTTCTCCTCTTTAGATGGCATTCCCTTCTCCTTTCTCTGATCTGCGTGAACCCAAACACCGAATCTTCTCTCAGTAATGGAGCTTTTCTGTTGCCACGCTTTAAAATGCTTCAGCAGAACAAGGAAAAGCTTAAAAAAGTAATAAATACGGGGGTGGGGAAGACTAATAAATAACGGCTCCTTTTTTATTTTTCCTTTTTCTTTGTCTTTTTTTTCTTTCTTTCTTTCATTTTTTTTTTTTTTTTTTTTTTTTTTTTTAGCATTTCCTCATGGCCAGGCCCTATGCTCAGCATTTTATTTGCCTGGTTTCATGATAACACACCAGTTGGGAATCCCTTACTGATGTAAAGTGGAACATTCTAGAAAAGTACACAAGTAACTCTCAACATCCGAGCAACCCACTTCCTTTCTCTGCCTGACCTCCCCCATTTAATTTCTCACTAATAGCCCCCCTACATGGGAAGAACGAAGTCAGGGAACCCGTGAAAGGAGGGGCTTTGAAACAATGAGGTGAGGTTCGGGCATTAGCGTGGTCCCCATTAACCAGGTGCTTGAAAGGGAGCTGGAGAGGGTGAATCACAAAAGGTCGCTGTAGCTCTTTTTCTCTCAGCAAGCACCCACTGCACACACACACGCACGCACCCTTCCTCCTGACCCCTTTCCCAGCCTTCTTCTGAGGCTGAAATTGCAAGAATCGTGCAGCCACGCAGCGTCAATCACAGCGGCCAGCACCCCTTCAACACATCACTGGCCGATGCACCGGTAAGTTTAAATGTAACTGGGGAGGGTTTCAGTCCATTCGGGCTGCTGCAACAAAATACCACAGATTAAGTGGCTTATAGATACAGAACCTTATTCCTCACGGTTCTAGAGGCTGGAAGGCCAAGACAGGTGCACTAGCAGATTGGGTGTCTGGTGAGGCCTGCGTCCTGGCGCATAGATGGTGCTGTGCTGTCTCACTGTGTCCTTGCTTGGTGGAAGGAGTAAATGGGCTCCCCTTGGGCCTATTTTACAAGAACACTAATTCCATTCGTGAGGACTCTGTCTTTATGACCTACTTGCCTCTCAAAAGGCCCCACCTCCTAATACTACCCCCCTGGGGGTTGGGATTTCCACATATGGATTTTGGAGGAACGCAAACATTCACACCATAGCAGGGAGAGATTATGTGATTGCTGGGGCATGGCCTCCTAGCTCCAGGTAAGAATAGAAATTTCCAGACAGTTGCTGTGGCCACGTTATGGTTGCTATAGCACTGATGTTGAGGACCCAAATGTATATGCACTAAAGTAATCATGCATCAAATAGATGTTCCCTCTTTTGTCCTCTTGTTGATTGGCTGAGTGGCTGTTTATTAGTTTAAGTTCTGAGAAGGCTTATATTTCATTATGTTTACGCAGCGGGACTTAATAGCAAGTCCATTTTGTAGCAAATGTTTCAACTTATTAAGGTCAATTTCCATTAAAATTTGTTTCTAAAAATTATCAAAAGAAAGACAGAGTTGTTGCCTTTCTTTAGATAGACCTCTGATTTTCTTGAAGGCTGTCCTAATTTCTTTTAGACCAAGTAAGAGTGTGCCAATTTGCAGAGATGCAGTCAATTTTAATAAATATGCTTCATACAGACAATTATGCACTACCTATCAGCACGGCATCTAAGTGCTTAGCAAGGATAACAAGAAAAAAGGAAGATAAACTTCTCTTGGGACTGTGGTCTATTAGTGTGCCAAGCCAAATTTTTAATTTGGAGAGCAATTCTGCAGAAATGAACAGAAACTCCTCTCTAAACATTTTAATAAAAATAACCCCCCAAGCCAATATGCAATTGAGTGCATTGCTTTCTAGTAATTTCATTTATACAATAGCTCCACAAGCTGTTTCTCTCTCCATATTCAGATAACCCTAGCCTCCAGGGTGACTGTAAAAATGATATTTTAATAATGCGCCACATCTGTGATCAGAAATACTTGATGAAACACTCTCATGATCATATGGTAACGAGCTTCAGAGAACTATTTTCCAGATTTAGGCAGGATCGGTTTATTGCTTGTGGTAACTTTCATTGGCACATTTTGCAATATTGCCTTCAAGAAATCATACCTAAGGATGAGTGCTTAGAAAGAGGTCCGGCCTTTATTTCAGTTGTGAGGCCTTGCCCGCTCCCATGGAGCTTACGGATCAGTGCTGCCCTACAGGAATATAACTTGAGCTACATATATCATTTGAATTTTTCTAGTAGCCACATTAAAAGCACAAGGAAACACATGAGATTAATTCTAATAATGAATTTTACTTAACATTGTATCCACAGTGATTACCATTTTAATGTGTAATTAATATAAAAACATTATTAGTGAGGTGTTTTTCATTTTTTTTATATTAAGTCTTCAAAATCCAGCAAGCATTTTACATTTACAGCACATCTCAGTTCAACAGAGCCACATTTCACAGGCTCAGGAGCCACTGTTTTGGGTAGTGCAGCTCTAGAGCAAAAATCTCCTGAGGGCCAGGTGTAGTGGCCCACTCCTGTAATCCCAGCACTTTTGGAGCCCGAGGTAGGAGGATCACTTGAGGCCAGGAGTTTGAGCCCAGCCTGGGCAACATAGACCCCATCCCTAAAAAAAAAAAATCTCCTGAAAGGTTGTCTGCAACCTTCTGCATCAAGAAAAACCTGAGTGTCTTAAGAAAAATATTAATTCCTTGGCCTTATTCCTGGTGCATCTCTGGGGATAGTGCTAAAGAATTTGCATTTTTAAAAAACAAGTTCCATAGCTGATGCTTTGCTTGCTGAAATTTGAGAACATTTTTTAGGCTCCCTGCCCCAAATTTGCTTATAGCCTATAGCCAGCACCACCACAACCACCATATGCCCCACCATGTGGTCACACAGACATGGAGACACAATCATGTCACCCAGTTCCTCCTTTCATACATTCATCACATATTTATTGGGCATTGATTGCATGCCTAGCCTAACAACATAGGCAAAGCTCTTGACCCTTGGAAGCTTACGTTCTAGTGGAGGAGGCAGACAACGAATAAACAAAAGTGTAAACAAATGACCTAATTTCAGGTGGGACCAGTACAGAGAAGAGAAGTCAAACAAGGATAGGAGACAGTGGGCAGAGGAGTGCAGGTGTGGTGTGGTCAGGGAGGGCTCCGAGAGGAGACCAGGGCAGCGGCAGACACAGAGGAAGAGAGAGGGGCCTGTTGGGGTCTGAGGAGAGCTCTGCTTTAGAGGCCAGGCGCTCGGAGGCTCCCAGGTGGGAGCAGCACCGAGGCCGGTATGGCTGGAGCCTGCTGGGGAAGGGGAGAGACAGGTGGGACTGGCTCTGATGGCACAGGGCCAGCACAGCCATGACAAGGAGCGTGGGGCTCATCCCAAGAGCAGCGAGATTCCCTGGTGGGTTTAAGCAAGGGCATGTGGCACAACATCTGATGGAGGCAGCTCTGGAAGTTGTCCAGGAGAGTGAGAAAGTTGGCCCAGGCAAGGGTGACAGTGGTGGGGTGGCTGTCTTTGGCAGGGCTGATGGGGCTTGCGGAGGAGGAGGGGATGGAGCAGAGCCCCTCAGTGTTGGGCCTGAGCAACCGAGTGACCCGTGGCACATTCACTGAGGCGGCACTATCGTCTGAATGTCGGTGTCCCCCAGCATGCACACTGAAACCTAACTCCCAGTGTAATGGGATTAGGAGGTGAGGCCTTTGGGGGTGAGTAGGGCATGAGGGTGGAGACCCCATGAGTGGGATCAGCGCCTGCCACAGTTTGGATGTTTGTGCCCTCCAAACCTTGCATTGAAGGAGGGGGAGGTGGGACCTAGTTGGAGGTGTTTTGAGTCACAGACAGATTAATGCCCTCCCTCGGGGTAAGTGAGTTCTCACTCTACTAGCTCCCTCTGGCTAGTTGCTGTACAGAGCCCAGCTCATCCTTCTAGCTCTCTCTTCCTTCTGCTCTTGACGCTTAATCTCTGCACATGGCAGCTCCCCTTCGCCTCCCGCCAGGAGTGGAAGCCTCCTGAGGCCCTCCCCAGACGCAGATGTCCAATCTTAAACTTTCCAGCCAGCGAGAACAGTGAGCCAATTAAACTTTTTTAAATAAATTACCCAGCCTTAGGTATTCCTTCATAGCATCGCATAATGGGCTAAGACAGTGCCCCTTATAAAAGAGGCGCAAAGGAGCTCACTGTCCCCTTGAACCACATGGGGATGCAGTGAGAAGGTGCCATCTGGGAGCTGGAAGGCAGGCCCTCCCCAGACGCTGAATCTACCACACCTTGATCTCCGATTTCCAGCCTCCAGGACTGTGGGAAGTAAATTTCTGTTGTTCCAAAACCCACCCAGTTTATGGTGGTCTGTGAGAGTAGCCCAAGCTGACCAAGACAGATGAGGACGGTGTGGGGTGCAGGGTGAATATAAAACCCCATTTGCACAAGTTATCTCTTTGCAACCAGGGAGATTCTCACAAATTGATCCTGTTCTAGTGAAAATGGAGGGAGAGAGGAGCTCACTTGTTATATGCCTCACTTCCTCTGTCCTCTCACTGTGCCTTTTTCCACAAGGGACAGAGAAAGGTTAAGAAAGTTTCCTGCCCGCAGGAGGTGGAGGAAACCCCGGCCTCCTTCTTCATGGAATTCTCTAGCAGGTGTTCGCATGTAGAAATTTGCTCATACACACCTACGTCCCACCCTGCTTCTGCCCCGGGAACCCCCAATATCACATCCACTCAGCTCCTTTTGGCTCTTTGGAGACTTGAAGACCAGTGATGTAGGCAGAATCCCCTATTTCCCACCCCCCTGTAGGAACCCCTCCCCTGGAGTGTGAGCAGGACCTGGAACATGATTTCACTTCTTTCACTGAGTTATGTTGTAAGGCAAAGGTGAAGGGACTTTGCAGATAGAATTAAGGTCCCTAATCAGTTGATGTTAAGCTCACTCTGGGTGGGCCTGGCCTCATCAGGTGAGCCCCTACAAGGGGGTCTGGAGGTCACAGAAAAAGCACCAGTGATGCTCCCCTGTTGGCCTTAAAGACATAAATGGCCATGTTATGGAGAAAGCTGTGTCAACGAAAGGGCTTCTAGGAGCTGAGGCTGTGGGTTTTGGTCTTACAACTGTGAAGAACTGAATTTCACCAGCACCCAGGGAGCTGGAAGAGAATCCTGAGCTTCAGCCGGACCATGCCTCTGGCGGACACCTGTTTGCAGCCTGTAAGACCGGGGCAGAGGACCCTGCTAGGCCGTGAGGACCTCTGACTCATAAAAACTGTCGGATAACAAATGTCTCTTGTTTTGGGCTGCTAAGTTTGCAGAAATTTGCTATGCTGCAATGGAAAACTAGTTCATTAAGATAGTAATAATAGCTAACTTCTATTCAGCACTCATAAATATTTTCAGTTGTTTTATCTCATTATTTCTCACAAGGACCCCATGAGCTTGCACTATTATTATCCCAATTTAACACATGAGAAACTGGCGCTCAGGGAGAAGGCTTGGAACTGAGGGTGAGCTGCAGCAGGGGTTCAGCCCCACGTCTGGAACTCTAAAGACAGGGTTTGACCGTTACTCAGTGCTGCCTCCAATGGGAGTGAGGGTCCCTCATCAGGAATTCTGCACCTGAGACCCTCCTCTTCATCATTACGAAGTCTGCTCTACCGCACCCCCAGTGCCCTCAGCCACGCACTCTTCCCCACCCAGGCCCTGCCAAGCAGAGCCCCTGATGAGCCATCACAACCTTTCCCCTCCCTTCCTGCTCCAGGTACCGTGCCCATGGTCAGTTTGGACAGCACAGCCTCTGGGAGCCAAGATATTCCCACCTCCACTGGGCATATTCTGGCCTAGCCCACTCCTGGGGTGACTGTTTCAGCCTGGTTTTCCCAGGCCCATCCCGATTTTAAAACTGAAAGCCCCATATCCCAGGAAACCCCTCAGTCCCGGCAAATTGGGATGATTGATCGCCCTACCACCTCTAAACCAAGCCCGGGCATGTGAACCCTGGGGCCCCTTTCATGCTACAACTTGCCATGCCTTCCCCATCACCAGGAAGAAAAAGAAATGCCCAGCTTGGATGGAAGAGCCCTGCTCTGTAGACAGAGTTCAGAGCAGGGGCAACTGTCCTGAAGCCAAGAAGCTCCTGTTGGATGGGGTTTGGCAGCACAAAGCCAGGACCGGCTTCAGTCTGGCCCATCAGAAGACAGGCCTGGGAAGCCAGGGCCATTTGGGGCCTTTCCCTTGAATTGAGAGAGCCTCCTGCCTGAGCATCACATGAGGCACACTGACTCGGACCTCAGACCACGCAAGGCTCCGTGTTCTGTCAGCTCTGCTCCCCACGCAGGCAATGCGGGGAGAGCTGGAGAAGGTTCTACATCCTTCCTAAGCCTGTGATCATCCCGACATTCACCTGGGGGATGAAGGGGACCCACCTACTGCTGGTTGCCTCCATTGAGAGCTCAGTCCTGATGATGTTGACTCCCTTATAAGAGCTGGCTTCTCTGCTGGGTGTCTTGGACCCTTAACGACACCCTGCCATCTTCCAAGTTGTGCTCTTGGTGCCAAGTGGCACCCCATGTGACAGTAGTTTGGATCACTACAAATCTGTCCACAATATCAGAAAGGGCTCAAATCACATATTTTATTAAATACAACCAGCTGGTGACTCATAAGCCCATTCATCATTTATTCATTTGTTCAACCAGTATTTGGGGGCACCTACCATGGGCCCCATCATCTCAGGCTCTCACAGGGAACTGCAGCACATTTTAAACTGCATGACACAGTAAGCGCTGGGCACGCTGCTAGCATATAAACATACCAACTTAGTCTACACGGTGTAGCTGGGGGCAGTGCATGGTCAGTAAAAGATCCCTAAGGAGTTTGCCCACAGGAAAAATAGCGTATTTTTTATTATCGTCATTTAGGTTGTATGTGGAAAACACGCTAGTTGCATGTGACTATAGAGATACACCCACAATAACCTCAAAACCACACGACACTCAACCATCAGCCTGACACATGTCTCTGCATTTTATTTCAGGAAAACATAAATCTGGTCACAAAACATCTTTGGAGAGCAAGATAGTCGGGAAACACACAGAACAGATCTGAGTAACAAGTCTGGGGCCATGGCCACGTTCGAGGGGGCGGAGCTGACGCGAAACTTTCTTCTTCCCGGAAAAGCAAGGTTAACTCGAGCTGTGCAGCCCAGATGGCCATGAGATTTACAGCTACCTAAAGAGGAGCAGAGCCCTTTCGAGGGCTGAGTTACGATGACTTCTAGGCATTGATTACATGAGAGCACCAGCCCCGCCTCCCGCAGAGCGTCAGGGAATGAGAAGGAGCGGGGAGATGGTGGTGGTGATCGTCTTTATGTAGTTTTCAAAGTCACTTCCGAAGAAGAGGATGAGGTAATAGTTGAATATACCAGCGAGGGACATGAGGAACAGGAACAGTATGATGCGTTTCCCAAATATGTAGCCAGGGGTGCTGGAAAAGAAGGGAAAAGAAAACTGTAGATGCAGCACTAATGGCACCAACCTCACAAAAAACGCGAAATTTTAGACACATGGGGTTTAAATTATAGCTCCTTTTACTCAACAATGCTCCATTTACCCATTTACTGCACGTGAAGGATGGAAGTGTCTTGGCTATTATTAGTCATCGAACATATTTCAAAACCAAGCTGAAAGAGCCCACGCCTCAAAACCCACCACCGCCAGGGCTCTGCCGCGCCCGTCCCTCCGCACTCTCCCACGTCCACACTGCAGCTCCTTGACGGCCAGAGGGTGGCAGGCTCTGCTGGTCACCAGGGTGTCTGACTGAGGATTCGGCCCCTCTCCAGGAGTGCCTGCAAGGCCCGTGCTGGTGGCCGGGGTATAATGCGGGACTGTTAGAAGTGACGGTTTAGATGAGCCCCTAAAGCTGGTGGAATCTAAAAGGTGCTTCAGCACCTGAGGGTTCAATCTGTCGTCCTGGGGCTGCCTGGGAATAGCTCCCAACCACATCCCTGAGAGCTGGGAGCCCAGCAGTGGAAGACAGGCTCCTACCTTTTTGAGTGGAGGAAGAGAGATTTTTTAAATACATTTATACCCTTCTCTCAAAGGCTCTAAATCCACAGCTGCTTAGGCGGATCACCAGCTGGGGTCAGGAAGCGTCTTCCCGGTGAGATGCAACCACCTAATTGCACGCAGAGGATGCCCGGCTTCTACCTTTCCTCTGCAGAACCCTCCTCTGCCTACTGTGGCCAGGCCCGTCTGAATGGCACTGGAAGTCCAGTCAAATGACTTGTCCAGCTGTTAGGAGACCCCAGCAAGGGTGTCCTTGGGCAGTTACGACTGCACAATGAGAACAGCCAACTAAGCTAAATAAGTGAATTAACGCTGCTGAATCCTGTTTCTTATTATAACCAGAGAGAGGAGAATTTGGCAACCACAGGTTTAATAGTAGAAATGTTATCTGTTTGAAAGGCACCCCAAAGGTTCCTAATGTAACACATACTTTTCCTACAGCAAGAGTTGGAAGTCACTCAAGCAGTTAAGTGTCTAGCTCCTTGCTACTCAAAGTGTGGTCCGTGGACCAGCAGCAACAGTATCTGCCAGGAGCTTGTCAGACATGGAAAATCACAGGTCCCTCTCAGACCTAGTGAATCAAAATCTGTATTTTGACGGGCTCCCCATGGGCCACAGTCAAGTCTGAAAAGCACTGCTACCTGACGCTGCCCTGCTCCGTGGCCAGCCTTGTCCTTCTCTCCTTGGTTTCATGCTCACGGCCACGTTCATGAAGTAAGGCATTCTATCTCCTTATTGAGGGAACAATTGATCCCCAAAGAGAATGTTATGGGATAAATTGTGTCCCCCTATAATTCATATGTGGAAGTCCTAACCCCCAGTACCTCGGAATGGAACTGTATTCAGAGATGGGGTCTTTAAAGACGTAATTAAGGTAAAATGAGGCACGTGAGTGGACGATAATCCAATCTGACTGGTGTTTTATAGGAAGGGGTGATTAGGACGCAGACACACCTGGAGAGAAGACCACGGGAGAAGGCGGCCGTGTGCAAACCAAGCAGAGAGGCCTCAGGAGAAACCACCCCTGCCAACACCTTGACCTTGGACTTCTAGCCTCTAGGTGTGTGAGAAAATACATTTCTGTTAGTTAAGCCTGCAGTCCCCAACCCCCGGGCCAGGGCCCAGTACCGATGGCCTGTTAGGAAACAGGCCACACATCACCACCTGCGCCCCACACCACCCTCCCCAACCCACGACACCTCACCCCACCCCACCCCCAGTCCGCAGAAAAATTTTCTTCCATGAAACCAGTCCCTGGTGCCAAAAAGGTTGGGGACCACTGACTGAAGCCACCTAGTCTGTGGTACTGTGTCACGGCCGCCCGAGCAGACCAGCACTGAGAGTCTCCTGGCTAGAGCAGGTGAGCAAAGTGAAAAGAAAACGCAGGCGTCCAAGGAAGGGATATTTTTTAGCCAGAAAACAGAAGATTCAGATAAATTAAATTGTGAAAAGTCAAATATTGTGGCAGCTCAGATTTGTCACAGGAATGAGGCCACCATATGCTCATTATGGAAACAAGAAAAAGTGATTTGCGAAGCTGTTTTACACTCAAGATAAAACCGTAGTGAAGAATGAAATGCCAATGCCTGCTGATGAAAGACTGGCGCTCTTGGATCCAGGTAGGATTTTTCAAAGGTCTCCAGGCATATCGCTCCCCCAGGAGACGAGACTGTGGTTCTCTAACCCTGCCTGGGCAATGCACAGGCTGTGGAAGGCAAGAATGCAGTCTGGGACTCCCTCCCCCACAGGGCTAAGTGTGAGTCGGGCCCCCAGGCTGGGCACTTTCATAGAGTCATCTTTAAGTCTCTCAAGCTTAAAGAGAAGGGGCCACAGCCCCGGGAGGTGGGCACGGCATGTGCCGATGGAGACCTGCCCCAAGCCACTGAGAACCTGAAATGAGGCAGAAGGGAAAGCTGGGGGCCTAGACGGTGCACACAGGATCATCAGCCCTTGAACCATCAAGATATCTCTTTTATTGTTTCTAAGAGTTGATACCTAATTCTCTCTAACCAGGTAGGGAAGGTCAGAATTAAATTATGAAGCATCTGTTGGGGCCAGGTGTTTTATATCCATGACTTCACTGAATTCCCACTCTGTGAGGGCATGTTATTAACGTATTTTCTAGGAGGGGAAACAGAGAGGTTGCGATTTGCCTGAGGTCGCACAGTCGGGAAGAGACAGAGTGAGAATTCAGACCTGCCTGTGAGAGGCGGGAGTCCTGCTCTCTGCACCACACTGACCTCCTGAGGTCCCCTTGACACTCTGAGACTGGGAGTGGTTTATTAGTTTTGAAACAACTGCACCCTCCACAGGCAGCATGGAACTTACACAAAAGCATAAAGGTGGCATTAGGCTAGTCAATGCCCATCTCAAATGTGCCAGAAACATCTAGAATGCAGCGCTGTAGCATGGAAGTTGGTGCATCTGAGCACCCGGACACCTGAGTCCCAGCCCCTGGCCCGCCCTCCGTGTCCCCTCTGCCCCTCCAGTTCTTCATGTGCACGAAATACAAGGTAGGAACAGAAAACATTAAAGCCCCTTCTGCTTTTAAAATCCTGTTCTTTTCAACTGGAAAATGTCACTTTAAACCTGGTGACTTCTAATGGAAATAAAAATTGTTAGTTCTGTGAGGGCAGGATGTTGTCTTCTCTCTTCACCCACGCGTCTCCAATAAATTAGAGCCTTCACAAATATTTGTCAAATGAATGAATCATTCTCAGAAAAGAGGCACGAACAGTCATCAGTGATTCCCAAACTCCAGCGTGCATAAGAACCACGCAACGAATGTGTTAAAATGCAGATTCCTGGGCCTCCCAGGCAGAGATTCTGGCTCCATAAGTCCAGGTGGGGCCCAGGAATCTGTATTTCCAATAAGCACCCAGGCGATTCTAATACAGTTGTTTTGGCAGGGGAGACACACTCGGGAATGTCTTACCTACCCACTGGACCAAGAATGACACCGGAACTGCTCAAGTGGTCAAGGCCAAAGCAACTTCAAGGAAGGAGCGAGAGATGATCCGGAGCCCACCAGAGAAATTTAGGGGGGAAAAGACCTCCTCGAGCAATACCCTTTTCAGTTAGTGAGGTCAAGGACAAAAGTAGGTCCCAAGGGCATTAGGTGTTTACAGAGTCCAGGTGTGACACAGCTCAGGGACAGAGGGGGGACCTAGAGAGGAGGCGGGCCCCCAACTGAAGAGGGTATTAGCGAGTGGTTTCTAGAAGGCGGAATTGAAAATCCCCTTGCACTTAACCAAGAGGCCCTCAAGCTTGCGCCTGTTAGGCTGTATTTTGGTCTCAGGCTTAGACATTTCTTCCAGTATCTGCCATTTCTACTGAGGACAACTGCTCAGATCTCTGTGTTAGAAAAGACTCCGAGGCCAAGTTTGGTCTCAGCAAGAAAGAGCACCACGATTCATCGGCGATGCCTGCCACGGCCACAGGGGAGGGGACGAGGGTCTAGAACCCGCACAGGCGGTGGGCTAAAGGGCTGGTGGGGTCTTCCTATTATCATCTAATGAAGGAGACCAGTGAGGGACTTAAGCCGTCAGGCCATTTATTTTCCAATGACGTCTAAAGAAATCTAATATTTCTAAGGGTTCTTCGAAGTCTATATTCTTTTGTTTATTTCTGCCACCTCTGTTCATTCCCTAATAGGGATCAGTAAAACCTTCATAATTAAAAGGGCCTGCAGATAGGTGGACAAATTGTGTCGTGCTCTGCAGACTGTCTCAGAATTAAAGCCACTGCAGGACCTCCAGCAAGTGGTGACAGCTGAAGAGAAGAGGAGTGACTGAGCAGATCCCTGGGGCTCGGGGGGAGGAAGATGGGGCCAGCCCAAGACCGAAGACCCCTTATTTCCTTGCTAGACACTCCTCCCCCTCACCTGGGGAAAGACACAATAGAGGTTTTCCAGGGTAAAAGAGAATAAAGAATATCATTTAGGACAGGGTTGATGAGAATAAGAGAGGTAATGGAATTGCGGTTTTACAGAATAAATAAGAACTACAGAGGAATGAAGAAGAAAGAGACGTCAAGGGACAGGACTGCCGTAAGAACAGCCATTCTTCTCCCAGCGAGCCCCGCAAGTCCTCAAGCTCCGCACACTCCCAGCTTCCCCAGATGTATCACTCTCACGAGCCGACCTCCCCAGGATGTCACTGCCTTTGTCACCGCTAAAGGATGCTATCCAATTACAGAGCCCATTAGCCACCAGAGAGGGGTGCTATTGTTAGAGACAGGCACAGGGGGCAGCAGCCTCCCAGGATGCAGCCCTGGCGTGGAGCCCCACTCGCACACCAGGAATTCCCATCTCTCAGGAGCTGGTGGCGTACTGTAACTCAGACATCTCCTCCATCAGTACCATCTTTGATTGTGCTAAAATCCAGATTTCCCAATCCAGGTGTCAGGACAGTACGGTGCTGCTCCAGAGCTCTCTGTCGGGCAACATCTATAAACAGCGCGATCAGTGGCGGCTCTGTTCAGTCTCAGCCTCACGGTGGTGTCTCATTTTCCCAACATTCTTGCTGAGGGGCCCTGGAAGATCTGTTACTCCAGAGAACTTACCGCGAGGTGCAAGCCTTAGGTCTCATTTCTCTAGATGAACAATGAAATGTTTCACTCACAGGAGGCCTGGGAAGCCAGACACAAAGTCACTCTAGCCCCAGACTGTGAAGAGTGGGATAGACGGTGTGGAGTTGCAAGGAATGCACAGCACCCTTTGAAAGCGAACACCATATGGAGCGATTTTTTTTTTTTTTTTTCAGACAGGATCTCTCTCTGTCTCCCGGGCTAATGCAGTGGTATCATCATAGCTCACTGCAACCTCAGACTCATAGGCTCAAGCGATCCTCCTGCCTCAGCCTCCCGAGTAGCTGGGACTACAGGCAGCCGCCACCATGCCGGGTTAATTTTTTCTATTTTTGGTAGACACAAGGGTGTCACTCTTGCTCAGGCTGGTTTCAAACTCCTGACCTCAACCAATCCTCTCGCTAGGCCTTTCAGAGGCTAGGATGACAGGCGTGAGCTACCGCGCCCGGCCAAGGAATCTTTCAATGAGAAAACTAGGCAAGTCCACCACTGTATTTTCAGAGCCCTAAAAGTTCAGGGAGACAAGGAGGAGGACTCCTAATCTGCCTCCCCCGCCACCCAAGGTGCTCCTACAGAGCTATAGATGCCAGTCAGAATATTGTTTTGAATTATCACATTTCCTGCTCAAAAAGCATGAATCACTCCATCGTTCTTCAATAATCCCAGTTACCTACCTCTGAGTTCTCTCTCCCAGGTAGCCGACAAAATACTTTTGCCTCACAAACAAGTACATCAGTCCGGCAAAGGCGGCGGGAACTAAGTGGAGAAGTGAAAACACTTGTGTTAGTTTCACAGACACCAAAATATGCTATGTTAGCACAATAGTAATACAGTTGTTATGCAAGCAGTGTTGGCCACACAGGCTAGCAGAGGACACAAGTTCTGATGGTTGAGGCTGACATGCACTTCAGAGAAAAGCCCTAGGGCTGGAAGAAACCTGGGAACGTTAATAATAGTAATATTATATAAGGCAGCATCATAGCAGAGTTTACAAAGTATTTACTTATCCATCATCTAATGTGAACGCTTTCAACATAACCAGCACCAATGGTTCTACTTCTGGGCGTGGAAACGTGGGCTTAGGTGATCAAAGGGGGGCTTGTACAAGGCTGGCAGCTGATAAGGGGGGACAGGAAATGAACTCTAACCCCAGCTCTGTGGATGGTTCTCTCAAGGCACACCTTCACCCCTGAGCCTGCCTATAGCACAGTGCTCAACCTTTCCTGAGCCCAGTTGCTACTATTTAGCAAAGGTCTCTAGGGAAGGAGAGTCCCTTTGCATTTTCAGTCTTTGGGAAACCGCCAGGAGCAATGCCCCAATAACCCCATGGAGTCCAGGATACTTGAGCTAAGAGTTAGAAAACCCAGCTCCCCTGGGACTAGTGCATCGGGATAGGTACTCAATTTGTTCTGCATCTGGACAAAGGGCTGATTACAGTGTTCCTACCATTAGAAATTAGTGTGGGGTGACATAGGACTATAGATAAAAAAAAACAGTTTGAAAACTTCCAAGCATTTTCAAATACCAAATTAACTGCCAGTGACAGAATACTTTACACCTGCCAGGCATCGCTCCTGGCGTTTTGGAAACTTAGGTCTACAATCCTCCCAGCTACCTGGTAAGGAGCATGTGACTGTCACCATTTGACAGATCAGGAAATTTAGGCTCAGGCCAGAAGATCTATGAGGACAGCTGTCTTTTCCCAGATCATCTCCACGCCTGACATAGTGTCTAGCACATAGGTGCTTTCAAAAAAACATTTGTCAAGTGAATGAAAAAAGTCAGGCCAGTGGAGAGGCGGATATGAAACCAGTTCTTTCCAATTTCAAAACTTTATTACCACCACCATCAATAATGACATTTATTGGGCTTCCATTGTTAAGTTGAACCACACGAAAGTGCCATTTTTGTGGGGTATAAACCGTTGGATATTGACCGTTTCATTTGGCTCAATCTGATATATGCCAAGCCCTGTGTCAGAGGCTAAATGCACATTACCTCCCTTAAGCGTCACAGGAACTCTGTTAGGAACTCAAATAGACCGTGGTCCTGCTTGACAATGAGGAAACTGAGGCTTAGAAAAGCTGAGCCCAGCTGGGGGTCACACAAAGGCAATGAGCATCCTTGGATTTGCCTCCGATCTGTCACTCCCCAAAGCCCATTTCTTTCCACATCTCCACCTGCCTCCCAAAATACCGTCTTCATGTGGCGGATAAGAAAATTGAAACACAATAGAAACCGCTGTGAGGTTCATCCTATGCTCTGAAATCATAAAATTGTCACAATTCTCAATTTGCTTTGGACAAAGTTTTTCTTACATTGTCCCCCATTTTTCTTTGGATGGGAATTAAACCCAACATGAGTTAATATCAATCACGGGTGGAAAGTGGCCTCACGCACTGTCCCTCTGCAGAGTGGACCCCGTGGGGACCTGGGCTGCTGGGAACATAGAAGGGTACAAATCCAGGCTCTAGAATTCTGACATACGAGCAGGCCACTCATCCCCCTGGGGCTTGGGATCCTGCTCTGTAAAGTGAAGGGTTTGGGCTGGAATGATCTCCGGGGGTTGCTTTCAGCTAAAAAAATTCCAGAATCAACTATATCCATAAGAAATTGCAATTATCAACCAGGGTTTACTGATGTTTTTGTTCCCTTGCAATGCCAAAGCTTATTTTGATAAGAATGTGCATTTTCAGGGCTCAGAAACACCTTCAAACTCCTTTTGTATTCAACTCTGCATTCATCTAGATCAAATATCGTCTAAAACATAAAAGGAATCATAACTCCTTGTATAAGCATAGTTTGACTTGATTTTTCAAGTAATGCCAGACATGTTTCTTATTTAACTCAGGATAGAAAATGGAACATAAGCGGTGAGCTTCTTGACAGCCTCCTAAGCACAGAAGGAGGCCACATGGCATCCTGTGAGTGGTTTCCGCCGCCCTGCCTCCCCTCGGCTCTCCGTCACTGCGCCTGACTCTTCTCCTCCGTGGCGCTTCTCACTCCTGGCCATGCTGTCTCCGTTCACTGACCTTCCTGTGGTGCACTTGGTATGTGCTTCACCACCCTCTCTGTTTTATTCATCCCTGTATATCCAGGCACCGGGCTTGGCATATAGTAGTTGCTCAGTGTACATTTATTAGATGCATGAATAAAGTAAAAAGATTCTTGCAAAACATTCAGAATTTAGAGTTGAAAGACCGGGGTTCCCATCTTGCCTCTGTCACTCACCAGCTGAGTAACCTTGAACAAGCCCCGCGCCAGGGGAAATAAGATCCACTCTATCTACTTTATAGAGTGGGGAGAAAAGGATAAGGATGAAATAGCTCATCACAGACTGTCTGTGGTCTTTCCACGCATGCCCTGCTGAGCCACAGAAACTGGCCAGTTCAGGCCAGGCCTGCCAGGTGCTAAATCCCAAAAGGGGACCAAAAAGTATAATTCCAGTTTCCATTTAATTTTAAATCAACTCTGGGAGTTTATCTGTTCTTCCTACTTGCTGGAGTCGAGACTGTGGGCTGCTGATAATCCAGGGGAAGGCTGGGGACCTGCGATCCAGCCTGTGGCCCTGTGGACGCATGCTGAAGGAGGGCCACCATGCTGGAAGCTTATTAGCAGAAGAGCCAGTGACAGCAGGTCCTAGAATATCCCTCAGGCGCTCTCATTTATAACGCCCTTGTATCTGAGCTAACACTGCTTAAGGATTCTGAGTCACATTTAGCCTTAAACCACCCTTGTCAGCACAGCGGCTCTCAACCAGCCACCAGGGAGCAAGCATTAGCAATGCATTATCACACCCGCTCTGCGAGGGCACAGAGCTTGCCTGAAACACACTCCCAGGGGCTCTCACCTCTCCAGGGCTTCACAGATGCGAGCTGGAGGTCAGGCAAAGTCTTTTCAACAAAAAGCCTGCCCTTTGAACCTCCTTGAGATGCACATTATACGAGAATGTATAAAGGGAAGCCCGAGTTACCTTGGCTGCAAAGTAGGCCCGCAGTCCAGAGCACCACGAGGAAAGTGGGGTACGCATCTACACAGTTCTGGCTGTGGAATAAATAAACAAGAGGAAAGCAATCAGAGAACACGTCACTGCACTGTGGTCTGAAAATTACCTGCAAGCCCAGTTAACAGTCATCATCGCGCAAGAGGCTCGAATCCCATTCATAGTTCCACTAACATCCACCCTCTAAGACGCGGCAGTCAGCCGCCGCGTCGGAAACAGACAATAGCATGAAGCAAACACGTGTGCAGAATCCATTAGCTCTGTTCCCACGGTGAAGCATAACGGAGACTTGGTTTCTTGATGTGCTCGCTTTGGCAGGGTTGCTGCTCCTGGCTGTGCCGATGCGCTTCTTGAAACTGAAGAGTGCAATGCAGGCAGAGGGTGTGGCCGCAGTCGGGCTGGGGTGGCAGCCCAGAAAAGCCCAACTAAGGAAAGCTTTATATCAGATACCCAAATCGGCCCAGGTCTGCAGACCAGGCCAAGGGGGGAAAGGTCATCTTCAAGCATTAAAGAAACCAAGGTTAATTCAGAAAAGATGATGCTCAGAAAGTTAGCTTGCAGATGGCACAATAGCAGTTCTCACTCCCGGGGAAGTCTTTCCCTGTGCCAAGCACGGCGCTGATGTTTCACACCCATCGTCGCCTTTAAACTCCCCGTCTTTCTGTGAGTACACCTGATGATTGTATGAGTTTCCTCTGGCTACTGTAACAAGTGGCCACAAACTTGTGGCTTAAAACAACACAAATTTATCATCTCACAGTTCTCGGAGGTCAGAGGTCCAAAACAGGTCTCAATGTGCTCGAGTCAATACATGATCAGCACCGCACTCCTTCTGCAGCCTCGAGGGGAGAATCCGTTTCCTTGTCTTCTCCAGCTGCTAGAGGTCACCTGCATTCCCTGGCGCAGGACCTCCTTCCAACCTCAAAATCAGCGAAAGCCGATCAAGTCCTTTTTTCTTTTCTTAGACTAGTCAAGTGCAGTAGTGAGAAGAGGGGAGAGGAGCACAGGGAGTCGGACCTGTGATTCCCGTGAACAATCAATTGGGATAACTCACTACCTTCGGGCCAGCCGCATCTTTCTTATTTTGAATTGCTCTGACATCTACCCTCCTGCCTCCCTTTTCCACATTTAAAGGACCCTTGTGATTCCACTGGGCCCCGCCCAGGTAACCCAGGATAACCTGTTTACTTTCAGGTCCAGTGGTTAGCAACTTGAATTCCGCCTTGCCGTATTTATAGGTTCCGGGATTAGGATGTGCGCGTGTTCGGGGGTGGGGGGACTTTATGCTGCCCACTACAAATACTCTCATGCTTCATGAGAAATGGAGGCTCGGAGAAGCTGATAACTTGCCCAGGGTCACCCAGCCAGGGAGTGGCAAAGCCGGGAATCACCACCTGGTCAGTCTGTCTCCAAAGCCAGGTCTGTTAATTCTCCGACTATACTAAGTTAAATCGTGGGTGTCCTCTTGAGGAGTTTACAGTCCAGGGCAGCACAATAAATGTGCCCATCCATGGATGTGTTAGGTTGAACAACAACATAACACAACTTGGGAGGCATAAAGGAAGCATAAAAGGGGAAGGGCAATGCAATCCAGCGGAAGGTGCACCTGGCTAGGATTTTGTCCTGTCCTGACTTTAACCAGCTGTATATCACTGGCAAAGCATCTCTCTGGACTCAGTTTCCTTATCTGTAAAGCTAAGAGACTGGTAATAACTCTGAGCTCCATTTGGGCTCTAAGACTCAATGGCTAATGCAGCAGCGTTCAAGATGCGTCCCCTGGACTGGCAAATGCTCATGCCCACCTCACACCTGTGAAATCAAAAACTCTGGGGACAGGGCCCAGAAATCTGTGTCTTACCAAGCCCTCCAGGTGACTCTCATGCACGCTGATGTTTGAGAACCACTGGTTTTATGTGATTTGAACTATATAGGTAAAAGCCAAAAGCTGCTTGTTCAAACTGCTAGGGTCTTATGCCTCAGTGGTACCACTGTGAGCTCTGGGATGGCCAGCCCTTGCTCTTTTCCCTACAGAGACCCAGAGAGGAACTTCATGCCCCTATGATGGGCAAAAGATCCTTTAGGAGAGAGGTCTATGAATGTAATAGGTGAGAAACCTGTGTGTCCTACCCTGGGATACAGGCACAACAAGAACCAGGCACAGGACAGAAAGAGCAGACCCCTACTGACCTTGCTAGGTGCTCTGGGTCCCCAAAATTTTCAATGATCTACTGGACACAGTAAGACCTCCAAAGGGCAGGAGGCCCTTACGAGTTCCCATTTGGATTGAAGTGCTTAGCGAATCAACCAGGCCCAGAGTTACAACTGCAGCAGCTGCTGAGCCCCTGCGTCACATCTATGCTTACACATTCCTAGAGGCCCCAGACTGAGCCTCGGGACTGAGAAAGTGATTCATCTTCCAGTTCAAGAAAACTAGAGAAAAAATTCCTTTTTTAGGTAATCAAATAACATTCTCTGCCTGATGGGATAGAATATCTGAGGCCATCATTATTGATACTGAAGATTTCCCCTGCTCCACCCAGATTCTCATGTTTCTGGGGTGTTTGCTTGTTTGTTTGTTTGTTTTTAAGTAGTGATTTTATTTCAGTAATGCAAAAGGAAAGAAGGTCCTTAATTGTTCAAAGGACTTGCTCGTTAGAGACAACTGTCCAGTAATTTGCCATTGAATCGGTCAATCATTCTCGCCTGTTATTTCAAGCCACCTTGGTTCTTAATAAAACATGGTCTGTCTGAAGTTGAATGATGCTCTCCCACCTGTAACACAATGGGCTCTTCCTCTGCATCTCCAGGATATTCCCAGAGCCCTGTCCCTCTCTCTGGCACAAGCCAGTCCCTCTCGCGATCAAAGACTTCCAGCACAGCTTCCACCCAGCGCTGCAAGCACATGTGTCCCTCCTTAAGGCAGTGCTCCCACTGGGCTGAATCCAAGTGGCTTTGACCAGTGGCAGCGGCCTCCCCCCGCGGAGCCTAAAGGCCATTTGTGTGGTCTTTAAAGGTCGCATGGCCTGGGTCCAGTGCCCGGACTGCCACTTACTGGCCGTGTGAACGCGGGTACATTTCCTAGACTCACGGAGCCTCAATCTGCTCATCTATAAGAGGTGAATGGGGACATTAGTAATTACCTCCCTAGACTGTTGTGAGAATAAAAGGAAATAAAGCTCTGCCTGGCTCACACTAAGCATTCAATAAACAACGGCTATGACTGTTCCCATGTCTTCCTTCTTAACCCCCCGTGAAAATGTCTTTTCCACTGACAAATTATTATTATCCTGGATTTTCCTTTGAGGAGTTTTGTGCCATTTTTTCTGCAAACCAGAACTGACAAACCCATTTTGACGCTCATTTCTTGAGGTCTAAATAGGAGCTGAGCTGCTCAGCAGATCTTGCAGATCTTGCAGCAAATTCACTGCGCTGCCTTCAACTGGACGCACCGCACCGCCCGTGTTTTCACGGAGAAAAGGACTCGTTGCTATTTTCCCTTTCATTTTTCTCCACCTCCGATAATAAAACATGAGAACACTTTAGTGCTCTGTCAATCAGTTTGTATTAATTTAAAATAAGCAAATATCATTAATAACAGTTGCTACTAGCATCAATACTAATCAATAGGATCATTGTAAACCTATGCCCTTCAAATAAATTTACAAGTCTGCGCTGCTGGCAGTTGAGTCTAGAGTGGACGGCAAGAGGTGCAGGGGAGAAGCAACACTAGGCTGGCATTTCCCAAAATGTGTTTTGCGAAACACTAAACACTTGGTATACTCTGCAAAAACAAGGCAGGGTGGGTTTGTAGCTAAGTAAGGTATCCCCCTCTTGGAGAAACAAGATGCAGAGTGCACCTTAGTACATTAAAGGCTCTCAAAACTCTGGCTAACAAGAACTTACTCTTTCTTGTAACACCTATTAATACCCCATGAACTTATAACCCATGGAACATATTTTAAGAAATTACACATCTCTAGAGACTCATCTCCTCTCTGCAACCTGTGCTTACCTGCACTCCCAGGGAGGAGATGAGGATTTTTCTCCAAAAACCAAACTTAGACCAAGGCTGCTCTAGCTGTGCTCATCAGCTGGGAAACAGGGCCTTGAACTGCATATTATACATGTGAACAGAAAGTCAAGGTCCAATTCCTTTTAGCTCTGAAACCCTGACTCAGCACTGCCCTTATGAGAGATGGGTGGGGGACAGATCATTAATCAAGGTCGAGTCTGCGCTAATGGTCACTGGCGGGGGGAGGTCTGTTCATCAACTGCCCCAGAATCTTGAGCTATATCTAGCAGTCAGCAGTGACAATTACACAGAAAAATATGCATCAGGCTTTTCAGTCCACCAGTGTCATTTGTCCTTTATGCTATTTTTCCTTTATAGCCATGGTCACTAAACATTTGTGCCCCTACATCCCGTCAACCGAAAGTTTTGATCATGCAACCCTATGACAGGTGTATTTATGAATAAATTCTAAACATGTACTACTGTCAATCTGTAAATTAAAAATGAATAAAGTTCTATTTCTTACTTTTTAGATAGCAAGATTATATGCCCACTCTTTTCTTCCTGCACCTCTGTGAATCATCTTGCAACCCTTCTGAGTGCTTTTGGAGGCCGCTGAAGAAGCTACCATTGGGGACGACTTTCTGCTGGAATGACACACAGCCCCTTCCCAGTAGTTTCCTGACAGAGGCAGGCAGACGGGCTGTCCCTGGCTCTTGCCAGCACACTGTTGCCTGCTGCATTGATCTTTGGCCACTTCTTACAACCCAGACAGGCGCATACATGTTGTTGGGCCAGGGAGGAAGTGGTCTTTGTAATAGAACCACAGCAGCGTCTGGGTAGCTTTATCTTACAGAAAACCCTCCTCCCTGCCCTCCCCGTTCCTACCTCTCCACCGCTCTCTCTCCCCTCCCTCTTTCCACTTCTTCCCCACTCCTGGAGGTTAAGCGGTAAAGACCGGTGGGTTTTGAGAGCTGGGCTGTGGCACCTACACCAAGGGGACGCCCAGGCAGCAGCAATCGCCCTCCGCTCTCCTCTCGTGCCTTCTTGCCTCTGGAACCCCACGAGACAGCAGAACTTCCAAACCACCCACCCAAATGACACGGCACAACCACCAGGCGAAGGGGGCTTCTGCAATTTGGAGGCCGGCCACCAAGGAGGCCAGGAGTGAGCGCGATGGCTTCTCAGAAATGGAGCTATTTCATTCCTGGGGGGAAGTGGCGGAAACTAGATGGCCTGGCCAGTTCCATTTCTTCTTTATTGCTGGCAAAATAGAAACTTCTAACCAGGTATGGTGAAATTCCGCTGTAGCTTCTCCAAAATGGGTGAGCTGAGGAGTCCACAGGAACACAATGTAACCAGTGAGAACGTGGTCTTCTGGGCAGAGGAAGTTTCTCTTTCCAAACTGGTAGCCCAGTCAGTAGTAACATTTTCTTTGGCTTCTGTTTGGGGCAAGGTTTTGACCTTGCCTCCGATGGAAGATACTTTCTTGCATTTCATGCACCTGGATGTGTCCAAGGGGGGGCTCTTGCATGACCCCCTGCGAATGGTGCAAAGAGATCGACAGAAATTGACGTATTTTCTCTACCCTCCTTCAAGTGGGTCTAAAATGTCTTAAATCACATCTTTAAACTTCTTAAATTGATTCTGAGAATTAATACACCGAAGTCCAGACATTAAAATAGAAATCTTTCTTCCTCTAAGTAGCTCAGCAAAGGATCTCCTTGAGGTCAGACATAACCCCGGACAGGGGTGCTTGGCAGGAGGGGGTGGGGCCCAGAGCAGGTGAGGGATGGCCGGAGCGGGGGTCTGGGGCGCCCACTGCAGTGGCACTGGGAGCTCTCGGGAAAGGCCAGGGAAGGCAAAGGGTCCAGAGAGCTCGCGGGGTGGGCAGCCAGCCTGTGCCAACCTTGCCAATGGGTCACGAGTAGTCCAGACAGTGTACACAGCAACTCAGAAGCCGAGGGAGCAAAGGGGTGGGGACAAACAACAGCAGTGGAGAAGACCACCCTCCAGTGCCCCGATGCCTACACCTGAGAAAATATAAAATACCCAGGTGAGGCAGAGGACTGAAGAGAAAGTATGTCGGTGATACAGGCCTAACCAGTAGAGATCCCTTGACGGCAGTGTCATTCACAGGAGGCCAACGGTGCCCCTGAACAAGACCCTCTCCCAGCTGCTCCCATAGGGCCCCCCAGGGGCTGGGGCCTCCTGGCCCTTCAGTGTGAATCTTCTTCCCTGAGTTTGCTTGTGTGGTTGGGGACATCAAAGTCCCCTGAGGGCTGGAACTGAAGGCCAGCTCCTCTGCGGGCTCCACAGCAGGAAGCCTTCCTGGGGTGACCAGCCGCCAGCCCAGGTGCAGAGGAGCTGCCCAACAACCCCACGCTGGGATGGACCCCTACGTTGAAATACATTCTGCATAAATGAGAAATGAGTATTTGAATAACATCCATTTGGATTTGCGTCCCAAATAGATCGCACCGTCTTCACTGAGCTGCTCGGGTGTTTTCAGACAGCTTTTTCATTCTAAGTAAAGAATGAGAGCAGGGAACACGATTGTGTAATGACCCACTCTTTCTGCCCTTGTTCTGGTTGCTCAAGGAGACCCAGCGTTAGGAAACGCACTGGCGTCACCTCGACTTCCGCCCCGGGGAGGTGAGGGACGGGTGAGTTGAAGACTGTCGCCCGCGGGTCCTGCCTGTAGCTTCTGAAGCCGGCGGATGCGTCACGGCTGGTGTTCGTGGTAGCACCTATGGTCTAACCCCACAGGAAATGGGTCAACTCCTCTGACCGAGTGACGCGCTCAGACGTTTCTGGAGCTGTGGAGATCACCCCTTCCCCACCCCCGGTATCTCCACTTCTTTTCTTTTCACACTAGCTCGTACTACGACGGTGAAGGGTGTCCACAGAGCCCCCAGGCCTACAGACCTGCGGCTTCACTCCTGTAAAGAGGCCCCATGCCCACGCCCCCACGCTGTTAGTCAGCTGCACCAGAGTCTGGACTCACTTGGCAGTGTAGACCCGCTCAAAGGCAAATGTTCCGGTCCTCTGGAAGCTCCGCCCATTCTGCGTCTTGCTCTCATGCTCCACCTTGTGGGCAAAGAACGCTGCCGGAGGAAAAGGTTTGGGTCTGGGTCATAACCTGCAAGTTCAGGTGTTTTACCAGAATGTTGAATGTCTACCCGACTCGGCCTCGGAACAGCCCTAAATGTTCCCCCATCAACTGTCCTTTAGCAAAAACGCTCTCCGCAGCTGCCGTCTGCCGCTCGCTGCTTGGGGCTGGGAATGCAGCAGCGAGCAGGGCAGGGCCCCCACCCACTCTCCGCCCACGGGTCCCACAGGCTAACGCGACAGACAGACGGGTAGAGCAGAAATCACACCACAGAGCGACTCGTGCCAAGATGCAAATGAGTGAGTACACGGTGCTGTCGAGGTCAAAGGAGACAGCTTAATTCAGTGTTTGGGTCACAGAAGGATTCCCACAGGAAACGACACCCCAGATAAAACCTGAAGAACAAGCAGGAATTAGCCAAGCAGACGGAGGGGCAGGGACAACGGGGGAGACGCGCTGCTCAAGTGGCAGGGGCTGTGCAGAGGTCCAGCTCGGGGCTTGGCTGGGACCTCGCAGAACCCCGGATGAGGCCAAAGACGTAGGCGGTGACTTGTTATTTTAATGACTTGTGTCTGTTGTCACTTGCTACCTGCCAGACGCTTAGTCTGCATCCAAGAACAAAACAGATGAGGAGCCTGGGCCTCCTGAGCGGAAGTTCTGCGAGGACAGCAGAGGAGCAGACAGACCACACTCAGTGAAAAAAGTACATAAATTGAAATTGTACAGTGTGTTGAGCTATGGACAAAAGAAATGTAGGGCGTGGTAAGGGGCCATTTGGAGCGCTCGAGAGGGTGGCAAAGAGAGCCTCGATAAGAAAGCAATGGCTGAGCCAGGGCTCGAAGAAGGTGATGGTTGAGAAGCGCCCCGTGGGAGTAGCAGTTTGTGACCCCGAGAACCGTGTGAAGAACTTTGGAACTTAGTTTCATCTGAGAGCAAAGGCAGTTATTGACGGGTTTAAGCAGAGGAATGGCACAATCAGAAAGCCACTGTCTCTAGTGTGGCGGGTGCTCCGCAGGTCAGAACCAGGATGAGGGGGCAAGATAGCAGCTGCAGTGGGCTGTGTTATACGAGCCGCCGAGGAGACAGAGTGTGGCCGGTGCAACTAGAGGTGGGGGGGTGGGGAGTGAAGGCCTCTCTGATTTTATTCCTTTATTTCTTTCTCAAGAGTGAAAAGGGCATACCTGTGATTGCCAGGGATCCAACCACAGGGTTCCTTTTCATCAACTTCCTATTGACCTCCTCAAAAAGACATGAAAAGGGTGCCTTATCAATTGTGTATATATGAATAAAATTCTCCCATGTTTTTCCTGTTGTGGAATACGCACTCCTTCTGTAGGAACATGCGCATTGTGAGCACATCTTCAGGCCCAGCTTGTGCAGAGGTGGGATCTGCCACATTCCAGGTGCTAGGGTGGGTACTGGGCACACATCCCCTTGCCGGCTTTGCACCCACTTTGCACAGGGCGTGGTACTGTCCCCACTCTACAGATAAGGACCCTGCATCTCAGGGAAGGGAAGTAGCTTTCTCAGAGTCAACTCGCCTCTGGGGAGCGGGGAAGCTGGGAATTAAAATTCAGCCGGGCATGTGAGGGTGTTTTCCTCTTGCTGTCACCTTATAGCTGTCTGAAGGATTCCATCAGCCATGCAGGGTTTAGGATATCTGTCCGTTCTGAATGTCTCTTCTTACCACAGAGCACGATAGAAAATTCTGATCATTTTTTTCCCAGACCCCAGGATGGCATCCTCTGCCTCTGAACATTGAACTGGGCTCACACAGCCAGCGCTCCCCGTCCCCGGCCGTGTCTGCCGTTCCGCATGAGTGGAATCCACCAGTCGAGGATCAAAAATATTCAAAAATCATTTCTGTCTGTATTGAACATGCACAGACTTTGCTCTTGCCCTTATTCCCTAAATGATACGATATAACAACTATTTATGTAGCATTTATATTATACCAGGTTTTATAAGTAATCTAGAGACCATTTAAAGTACATGGCAGGATGTGTGTAGGTTACATGCAAACTCTATGCCATTTTATATCAGGGGCTTGAGCACCTGCAGGACTTGGTATCCTCAGGGCTTCCCCACCGACACGGAGGGACGACTGTACTAAGACAGTCAGAGGTTATTTCTGCCACCGGCAGCACCACGTGTCTGTGCTCCTCTGCACCTGCCTCTGTTCTTCCCCTTCCCTGGATCTGGATCCTGTCCTGCCGCTCTCTGCCACTTCTCCCACTTCTGGAAACTTCAGTCTCTTCCTTTTTTTCTTTACCCTAGAAACACCCACAGATCTTTCCTACCCTTAAAACAAAGTGAAAGGGAGAAAGAGAAAGCGAGAGAGTGACACAGCTGCAGTCACTGGGAACTGCTGGCTACTTGACCCGTGTCATCTCACGCAGGACCGTCAGCAGCCACATGTGGACGTTCTTAGTAACTCCACTTCTCAGTTGAGGAAACCAAGGGTCAGAGGAGTTAAATAAGTTTCTCAGAGTCACATAAAAAGATCTTGAGACTTTAGTTAACTGCAAAGTCAATACGAACAGCAGTATGACACAAGTCCTCAGAAGAGTATATAGATTATTTTAATAGAGTTGGTGTCTGGATCTTAGGAACACTTTCCCTGCACAGAAAACACCCATCTGCATTTTAAAAGGAACAGGGGAAGAGGAGAGGTGACCCAATGGCAAGGGACTCTAGAAACCAAGTCATAAGAGAAACGATATGTTGAAGAAGGGACATTACGTCTGATGCTATAAACACAGAAGTAGCAGGCACAGTCTACGCTTTTCCAGGGGACAGGACTAGGACCAATGGATAGAAGGTATAAGGCAGCAGGTTTTAGTTCAACATAAGAAAGAACTTCTTTAGTCGTGAGTGCTTGAATGAATGAATTCAAGGCAATATACATGATGCAAGTGTCTGCTCTCTGGAGTCAGATGTTTAGGTTTGAAACCCTATTACACCACTTGTGATTCTGGGACTTTTACCTAGTGTTCTAACATCCCCATTCTGCACTTTGTTTATCTGTAAAATGGGAATAAATAGTAAGATATATTTCTTAGGGTGCAAGAACTGTGCTGATGCAAAGCGAGCTCTTCCCCAATGGGCAAAGCAAGCTCGGCGGGCTGTGAGCCCCCCATGACTGGAGTGTGGGGTAGGAGCTGCGGGGGGATGCTGTAAAGAAGATCCCTGCCTTGGGGGAGCTTCCCAAGTCTATGACTCTGTTTCTGGAGCCCATCAAAGCCGAGGTTGCATTGCGAGGTCTTCCAGTCTGGCGCCCATGAGGTTCCTTGCGAGTGTGTGTGTTGGGGTGAGGGCAGCGGGGATGGCAGCTCCGTTTCCCACCTTAGCACAAGGCTCATACACCCTGGCGACTGCAGGGCCATTGCATCTCCCTTCTTGCCATCCCAGTAAGAAGAAACTTGGAGAAGCTCGTCACTCCTGGAGGAGAGAGGCTGACGCTAACACCTACCACCTTCCTCCTCCGCCCTGGCTCTGCCCTCAGCTCCTGTCTCCTCCCACTCTCATTTGTGTGGTTTCCTGTGAAAATCACTTTCTCCAAATACAGTACATGCTTGCTTCATGTCGAAGCTGCGTCCACCTGAGCAGGAGAGGTTGGAGGCTCTCTGCCTGCTATTCATAGGAAATGCGTTCGTCTATATCCCCTGGGGAACCAGGCTCTGAAAGCTCTGGTCCAGGTTTCTTAAAACAATGTATTTTAAAATTGTGTTCTGTTTTTTCAAATTTGCATTCTGCTGGCTCAGGCTGGAAGAGGGCCACAAGTTCAAAGATCTTGATGACTGACCAGTGTTTGAAAGGCAGAGAAGGAAGTTGTACCAGGAAGGCCACTCTGCCCCTCCTGGAACACCAGGCCACAGAGTGTCCCCAGAGCGTGAGCCCCTATCTCGGTCGTGTGTGGAACTGTACCCCATTGTCTTGGGACACTGTGTGCAGTGCCTGGTAACAACATGGAAATATTTTTCAAAACTAACAGGAAGAGTTCAGAATGGCATTTTGAGGTGTGAGTGGGAAGAAAGGCACCGTTTTTGCATATTTTTGTGAACTCTGTGAGATAGGTCTATGGTTGCAACACCAGGGTTAATTAGAATTGCAAAGAGAGGCTTGAACAGCATTTGGATCTTTGTGATTGCCTAAAAACTCACAGTTAAAAACAAGCAGGGTATTATCTCCCAACTCTTTTCAATGTTTGCTCCTCCTGCCCCGACAGGCACATTTAACAGTTACAAAAAGGCCTCATAGGTGATCTGGACATCACCTGGGAAGTTAAGGTCTCTCCCTAAGAGGACAGCACAGCCTATCCTAAGCCACCACGAGGTATGCAAGGGGCTCTTCTGTGGCTTCAAAGGAGCAGCAGAAACTCCCTTCCTCACGCACAAGCATGGGTAGGACAGCCCTGTGCAAAGCCGCTCTGACCACACATTGCCCCAGTGGGCTCACAGGGGGCTGGGGAGGGACAGAGGCGGTGATGTGCCAGCCATGCTGTCTACTCTGCTACACACCCCAGTCATCTGTCTGCCCAAAATGACAAAGTCTCCTGCCTGAAAAAGTAGCTCCCTGGGCGGGGCGGGGGGATCTATACTTGTCTCTCCTGGACCAGGAAGCCTCCATCACACTTGCCACTCCTGGAGCTGTGTTAGTGAGGCCATGGAGTCCTTTCATTTGTGGTCTATGGAAGATCTAGATCTTCAGATTGTGGTTGTCAAGACTCAGACATCTTTAATCCCACCTCCTCTCCCCACTTGTGCCACCGAAGAAGACTTAATCCTGTCCACCAAAAATAATTAGAAATCTTACCATCCACCTCCGGTCTGGTCAGGGTGTGCTAGACCACTGTGGAAAAACCCAGGGTTTGCTGGACAGACCAGCGCCAGGCCCCTGGTGCATCTTATGAGAGGTGAAAGGACTCTATCCTCACAGCAGAGAGCCCTGGAGCTGCCCGCCCAGCTCTGAACTGAGAGGGAGCTGGGGAGAGTGGACTTGGGCTCCTAGCTGAGCTCAGCCCCCACCGCATAGGCCAGGGAGAGGGCACAAGGTCTCCTGTCACCGATGTCATTCAGTTCTACTGAGCGGTATGGGGGGGAGAGCTGCGGGAGGGACACCTCACCCCCCCACCCATGCTCCTGCCTCCGCAGGGACTAGAGGGGTCACTTCAGGTCACCTTTCCTTTCCTTGAAGGCAGGACCGTAGCTGTCATGTACACCTTTATATCTCCATACACCCAGGGCCCTGCCTGGCACAGAGCAGGCTCTCTGTCGGTGTGTGCAGTTGAATGACGGAATCCCTTGCCAATTTACAGAGCGAGGGAGCTCTGTTTAAAATAACAATGGTCTGAAGAAATGACAGCCTAAAGAAGCCATTTGTTCCCTCTCTGAGCTGCAACTCTACTGTGCGTGATCTGGTGTAAAAATGTTTGGGTCAGAAGCCTGCAAAGTGTTGCTCCCTGTAGGGGACATACTTGGCGTGCGCAAAGGTGGCCTCTCTAGAAGGCCCAGCGGAAGCCCAGTTCTGTGCCCAGAAGGCTACACCACCAGCATCTGTCCACACTCAAGATGAGGGGAAATATCAGAACATCCCAAAGTGATTAAATACTCAAAGTGCCAAAGCGTGACAGTGTCAATGTTCAGTAATTACCACTAAGCTACAGCAGCTGCCCTCGGTAATTCTCCTTTTTTTCCCCTATCTTAATAGGATAGGAACTATAAAATGCAAAGCCACTGGAGATGCTTATAAAAACAGTGTGAGCCAGTCCTAACTCAGAGCTTGAAGGAGACAGTTCTGCACAGTTCTGCCTTTTGCAGATCTGGGTACCCCACTTGGTGTTTAAACTGAGAGCAGGGGTAATGGAAACACAAACCCCTAAAAAGAAAATGTTTTGCTCTCTCTCTCTCTGTAAGTATATAATGCATAGGAAAAATGCTCCAAAAATTATACATTGCTAGAGAAAAAGAAGGTATTGTAAAAAACATGTTTCTCCAAAGGAAAGAAAAAAGAAATACAGAGGAAAAATAAGGCGATTTCCCTCCAAACCTCCCAAATTCACTTTTTTTTTTAGCCTGCAGATGACCAATTGGTGACCTCACTTGCACTACAGATAAGTTAGTAAAGCCCAGTGTCTGAGTGAACATGTATCTCCTGTTCCCTTTCTAGGCTCATTACCTCCCACTCCTTCCCTGGCCACATTAATTAATAGTCAAAATGCTGATGGTGGCCGGGCTCAGTGGCTCCCACCTGTAACCCCAGCACTTTGGGAGGCCAAGGCAGGAGGTATCGCTTGAGGCCAGGGGTTTGAGATCAGCCTTGGCAACATAGCAAGAACCCACCTCTACAAAAATAAAAATTAACTAGTGTGGTAGCACTTGCCTGTAGTTCCAGCTACCTAGGGGGCTGAGGCAGGAGGATTGCTTTAGCCAGGAGTTAGTTCAAGGCTGCAGTGAGCTGTGACCGCCCCACTGCACTCCACCCTGGGTGGTAGAATAACAGCCCGCCTCTAAAAATAAAAATGATAAATAATAAAATAATAACTTAAAAAAATGCTGACTACAGACACTTCATTTGAGAGTTTTTGCAAAAGCTTTCAAATTGCTGCCCTGGCTCTGCAAATGGGACTAACAGTCACCACTAATGGGAAAGAAAGACCAGGAGGAAGAAAAGCCCAAATTCACACAGAAATAGACACACCTCTATACGTTCACATAAAAAAGACAAACAGAGACAAGGCAAAAGTGTGCGTGTGTATGCACACAGACATACACGCACATACACACCCCTAAGCCTGACCTCCACACAGTCGTCAAGCAAGATCTACCCTCTGTTGCTTCGGAGCAAGGGGCTTCCCTTACCATTCTGGACCACGCTGATGAGGGTGACGATGGCCAGCAGGACAACGTTGCCCACAGCTTCCTGATCCATGTTAGCTTCAGGCTCTCCAGAGAGGACTGCCCTGGCTCCGGCACCGCAACCTGCCCTGAGCAGGAAGGGGAAGTGATCTGTCTTTCTTCATTAGAATGTCCACAGCTCCTCAGCACAACTGCCCAGTGCCGCCTTCTTCTTCTTCTTTTTTCCAAACAGCCAGAAAGTGCCCTGTCTGTGAATCTGCGTGACCTGCCAGAGAAGCAGGGCTGGAGGGAGGAGCAGGCAGGGCCGGCACACTCCCCTCCTGGCCTTGTCAGGGAAGCCCGCCCTGACAGTCTCCTGAATGAATCCTGGACCCGAGACCCCAACCAGCACCAACCCAGGGCAGGGACCAAAGAATCTGGGAGCCGCCATCATCTCTGACATGAGCAAAGAGAAAGAAGGGACAGAAAAATGAAAGTTTTTTTTACTTATAGAGCACCAAAATGATCCATGTCCTGAGGACTCTCCTTCTTTCATTGAATTCCAAGAAAGAAATGAGCACTGAACCCATGGTAGGGCCCAGAGTGGCAGCCACATCGGCTCAAAGGAGGGAGGGAAGGAACGGTGATGGGAAGGGGACAGCTGGTATCTCCACTTCTGCAGAAAAGAAGTCATGAAAGGAATAAGGGAATTAAACCAAAGAAATAAAAACCAGACCAGAGAATTTAGGCAAGGGGCAGGATGGAGTGGCAGGTGACGCCCGAGGAAAACTTCCAAACAGGGGGTGTTAAACACGCAACTGGCTCTTCTGCGGCAACTATAGAAACACCTTCCCTGAAATTCTTTTCAACTTAATCACAAGAGCAGGGAGGCTCTGCTGTCTGAGTGTAAGCTGCTCTGTGAACAAATTTCAATGACCCCTGTATGCTTCTTAATAATCCTCTCCCTTAATAATGTTAGTAACTACTTGAACTTTTGAGTTGTTTCATGTTCCACAAAACAAAGGAGCTGGGATGCTGACGGCCCCTGGGCAGCCGTCCTGACCCTGATTCACCATCCCCACAACCTGCTGCGAGGCATGTGGCTCCTCTTTTAAAAGCCAGGGAGACGGATTTGAGGCATCTTCTCCCCTTCTCCCAACAAGGCGTCTGTCATATTCAAAAGTTCCTTTCTTCCTTGGCAATCCTTGGTGTCTCGATAATTGGATCTTTGTGAGACAAGCAACTGGACCTAGGCTGAAACCCTTTTGCAGTTTTGGAAACACGAGCAGATGTGAGAATGGACCTACCGGGTGGGCTGGGTGGTCGCCTGGCATCCTACAGGACAGTTTTCTCAGTGTGTATGGCAATCACAACACGAGATGCCTGCGATCTTTGTCCCAGACTCAACTATTTGGCCTTCATTAAGAGGTGCTTTTATCAAAACTTCACTTTGAAAGAGAATGAGGGCCGCTGTAACTGGTGGCAGCGGGAAGCTGTGTCTCAGCACAGTCAGCGTGGCACAAGAGAGCACGCCCTCACACACAGGGCAGGAGGGCCAGCTCGAGTGTCCTTCCTGGGGAGGGCAACCAGATGGCAGGAGGATGAAGAACCTGCTAGTCCCCACAGTTACATGGTTGAGGGGACTGGTCCCTAAAGCAGAATTGGGAGGGGGAGTGCTGAGTACCTACTATTGCCCACCACTTAAATCCCATATTAAAATTTCCAGTTTTTAAAGAAGTTTCCTTATCCTACACCCTGCTGCCTTTAAAGCTCATCCCAGTCTCCATCTTGTGCTAGTGTTTATGTTTATAGTGTGCAAATTTGTGCTGCATCTGCCAGAACAGAAAACAGCATCCCCAGGATGCAACGGGCCGGCCCACAGTACCACCGGAAATCCTCCCGGCTGTGTGGACCACAGGGCCCCAGCCTCTGCAGCCCCACACACAAGGGTGAAAAGGTGCAGTTTTGCACTTTAGAAGCCCCAGAAGGAGCCTGCGGGGGTTCAGGACAGCCTGCTTTGAGCTCCAGCCTGGGGAACACGTGCTGAGGCCCGGCTGCTGCAGCCGAGCCCGCTTCACCCGAGAGAAGCCTGTTAATAAATAGTCAGCCGAGACGGCCATTAAATTACGGAGTGCACATTAGGATTCTGGCTGCGGCTGCAGAGGAACACTTATCAGAGGTGAAACCTCTGGAAATGCCATTCATCTCAATAGAGAGCTGCTGAGACAGAACAAAAAGACAAGGGGCGTGGGGGAGGGGATGGAGGGGGGAGAGGTGGAGGAGGGAGGGGTGGATGGGGAAGGGGTGGATGGCAGAGCGCAGCCAGCGCGGATTCCCACACAAGGTGGTCCTGGGCAAGCCAGACACAGCCCAGAGCAGCCCAGCGTCCGGAGGCACTGGGCAGCTGGGGCTGGGGACCTAGCCTGTGCCCAGAGCTTCATGTGTGCTCCCCAGTGCAACCCTCTGGGGGACAAATTGCTCCCCCCATTGCCCAAAAGGTGAAACTGAGGCTCAGAGAGGTTAAAAAATGTGGTCAACGACACGCAAGTAGCAAGGAGCAGAAGAAGGGTTCAAACCCAGGCCTGCCCAGCTTCAAAGTCTGAAGTTTTAACCACCCTAAGTGCTGCTACTGGCGTCATTTCCAGAACTTGGGACTCCCTGGTCCTTCTGCGCCTGCGCTGGCAGTCCCCTCACAGCCTAGCCATCTGAGCAGTGGCCCCTCGGCCCTGAAGAGAGATTTGTAAAAAGGAAAGAAAGGAAATCATATATACTTCGCAGGAAATAACATAGCCCCAAGACACCTGCCCGTTAGTAAGAAAAGGTAATTTAACAAGAGACATCCCCCGGCTATTAGGCCCCGCCCGACCCCTGCTCCCAGCACCTGGGTCGTTATGCATATGCCGTGCTGATCTGTGTGTGACAGGTTAGTTAGACAAATGCGCTGGGAGTAGGGAAGAATAATTAGCACATTCATTAATTAGAGTGCTGTTAGTAGTTTGACTGTGAAGGACAACCATTTGTCAACACAGATCAGGACAGCTGGGGCCAAGTAGCAGCTCAGGGGGGCAGCAATTCAGGGACGGCGGTGGCACTGACCAGCTGCTGCTAAAAAGCATGGGAGCTGCTCACACACTTGGCGTCAACATGCCTCCGTCACCATGGCAACATGGGGCCACGACGCCCGGCTGTCAGGCAGCAACATTCACGTATCCTTCATCCTCACCTCGGGGTGCATGTTGCCATCTCAGGACATCTCTTCCCTTCACTTCTCACTCCAGATTGCCCTCAGCACTCATCAGGAGGAGGGTTTACCTGTACAGGTGGTGAGGGAGAGGGGACATGAGGTGGGGTCAATGCCCAGCGGGGCATAGAGAGGTAGCACAAATATCTACAGTCACTACAGGCACAAACCACAGATGGTTACAAAACGGTTTCTTTTCATTTCAGTTAGTCTAAAGAATATTCAGACCAATTTTGACCTCAAAGATAAGTGGTATGAACAGAGATACCAGGCATGGTCTCTTCCAGATTTCACAGGCCGATAGTCTCCGAGAGAAGCAAGTCAGCCTGGTTGAAGTGTTATTTCTCCTGCCCTGGCCACAGTCACATGGCCTTTCCTCCCATGAATAGCCCATGATTCTGAATCGAATGGAACTAAATTGAGATGAATCCTGGTGCCTTTCTATAGACGAGGAAACTGAGAGACAGTGAATTTGCTGTAACCTTTATTGATTAAATTCCACACATGCTCAGAGCGCTGAGCTAGGTGCTTTGAGAATTTGACCTCCATTCTCTGGAACCCTAAGTTGTAAGTTGGTCGTATCAGTGCAGAGCAAACCAAGAAAGGAAAAGAGGAAGTAAGTCCACAGCCACTCACACAGACAGACAGCAGAAAGCCAAGGTAGTAGCCACAAAAGCTCTTCCCTTTCCCCTGACAAACACACACAACAAAGTATATCGTTTTTTAGTTTATAGGAAAACGATGCAAATGACTCCTAAGAGTGGAAAACATCATGCAAGTGTTGTGTACAAAATCGAAGGTCAGACATGGATTCCCTTGCTCTAGTCTTAGCTTCATCTGTCTTGTAGTCTCTCTCTAAGGGAAGGCGGCCAGTCGTGGGCATGACTTTCCAAATAGACGGTGACAGAATCATACTTCCATCTAACATAACAAATTCCTCTCACCCAACAGAAAACGTACTAACCCTCTCCTGAAAAGAAAATACAAATCTCTTCATTCATCTTTTGGTTGATGTTCATATTGCTTGTAACTGAGTCACAGTCCCTTTTTGATATATTATAACTTAAAAATTGAGATATAAAGTTAACTACTATTAACACATATTATGTTATATAGGAGGGAAACTGAATAGAGAAATAGGAAAAAATTGGTTAATATATATAAAAATATATTTATATCAGGTTTAAAAATTCAGTCTTCACTTCTAAACCTGGTTATGTGGTTGTTAACTAACATTTATAATTATTTTCCACTATCATTCCATATTCCCTTTGCCCCTCAGCAAGCGTCTGAGCAGGTCCAAGCTCCTCACCTGATGAGGTGACCCAAATCCTCATTCCTGTAGGGTCTGAACAATTATCAGTCCTCCATGTTGCCATTTTCCTTTGACACCCATCACAGGACATGGGGTACATATCCTCACCCCATTGTGTTGTGGCAGTCCAGTTTCCCCTGGGTGACTAGGATCAACCACCCCAGATGGGAAAAGAACTCCCTTCTTTGCCTGTTGGTTCACTGGCAGGAGGAGATGGCAAACTCACCTTTCAGCTTTCACAAACTCACCTTTCACAACACATCATTGTGTTCCCTGATGGAAGCATTCACCCCATAGAAACTAAGATTTCTGGACTAGCAGAGTGCAAGGTTGCAGAGAAAGGAAGGAGAAATCACTACTGGAACACCAGGGGTGACAGTGAGAAAAGCCACTCCCATCTTCAGCCCATGATTCCTGGACCCATGAACCCTGACTGTGGGAGCAACAGCATCAAATATTGGTCATGGACTTGGAGCACATACTGCATCCTGGAGGACATAACCTTTGGCTGGCAAGGTATTGTCACTTATTGGTGCTGTAAGTGAGCCTTTAAAAACCCACTCCACTCTTCTGATCAGACCACTTGCTTCACTGTAAGACCAATGAAGTCCATGATCATGAGCCCACTGCTGTACTTACTTCCTTTGCTGTACAGTTACTTCCTTGGTCAGAAGCAGTGGTGGATGGAATTAAGTCCATGGAAGGCAGATTTGTCAGAAGCATTGTAGTCAGGGAAGGAAGATCCACACCAGAGAAAATGTCTGTTCCAGTGACAAAGTACCACCCCTTCCATGATGGAAGTGATCCAGTGTAATCAACCTGCTGCCAGGTAGCTTTGTAGTCACCTCACCTAACCCAAGGAATAGTGCCATATTGGTGCAGATTTCTACTCTTGGCAGGTTGAGCACTCAGCAGTGGCTGGAGTTAAATTAGCCTTGATGAGTGGAAATCCACATTACCATGTCCATCCCCAGCCCTACCCCATGGCTGGCTGCCCACTTATGAGCCCAGTGGGCAAGGACCAGCATGGCTGGAGAAAGAGGCTAACTGATGCTATCAGGACGGATCACCCCGTTCACCTTATTAAAATCCTCCTCTGGTTGTGGCTGCTTTTTGGTAAGTATTCATATGAGATACATATTGTCACATTTTGTATGTACTTAGGTAAAAATCTAACAAAATATGCACAGGATCTAGATGAGGAAAACCACAAAACTCTAATGAAAGAAATCACAGAAGAACTAAATAAATGGAGAGCTACTCCATGTTCAATGGATAGGAAGAGTCAATATTGTCAGGATGTCAATTCTTCCCAACTGGATCTATAGATTCGACATGATACCAATAAAATCCCAGCAAGTTATTTTGTAAATATCAACAAACTCATTCTAAACTTTATATGGAGAGGCAGAAGACCCAGAATAGTCAACACAGTATTGAAGGAGAAGAGCAAAGTGTATTGATACTACCCGCCTTCAAGACTTATTATAAAGCTACGGTAATCAAGACACTGTGGTATTGGTAAAAGAATAGACAAATAAGTTAATGGAACAGAATGGAGAGCCCAGAAATGAACCCACATAAATACAGTCAACTGATCTATAACAAAGGAGCAAAAGCAATACACTGACACGCGTATAATCTTTTCAACAAATGGTTCTAAGAACAAGGGGACATCCCACATTCAAAAAAACGGATCTAGACACAGACCTTACGTCCTTCGCAAAAATTATCAACACATCAGTTTCTCTGCATTTTCTGCTTCTTGTATCTCTTTAACAATGAGTCATTGGATCTGAAATAAATCATGATCTTACAACATCTTCAATGTGGCAACTGTTTTTAGGTATGTATGGTAAGAAGAATCGCAAGTAATTTGTTGGAAGAGTGATCCAAGGTCTTCCACTAACCTATTCAAGGAATCATGGAATTAGATACAGTTCCACAGACCCGGATCCTAAAGAGGCTCAGATGACATCTGGGCGGGAGGACTACATGTTATATATCCTCTGTGTTCTTTCATTTATTTATTCATTCATTCAACAAATACTTACTCAACATATATACCATGTGCCATGCCCTGGCTTGGTACTAAGCAATAGACCCAGTTAGTGTTAACATTGGTTAGATTCAGTTCATTTTCATTTAAGCTGAAAAAAAATAAATAACAATGACTTAAATGCATAAGCATTCATTGTTCTCTCGTGTAAAGGAATCCCAGCGGTAGGCAAACCAGGGCTGGTGTGGTCCAAGGTCATCGTGTTGCCCAATGCAAGTTCGGCGGCCATCACCTGAGAACCAAACACAAGAGGCAAGTGTTGGTGAAGGAAAGTGGTTTGTTCAAGTGCCGGCAGCCGGAGGAGACGGCTGACTATTGTCTCAAAGACCACCTCATCTTCCTCTGTTTACTTAGCAACATATACAGGAAAGGGGTAAAGGGGATTGGTGGTAGAAAGCAAGCTTTGTGCAAGTCCTCGTGACTTGCTCGATGGTTATCAGCAGACAACAGGTCCTCTGGTGGATCTTGTCATCGGCCATCTGCAGAAGTTTGGCCTATTCCGGACTCTTGATCTATTTTTCCTCATAATCATTGCCTAATCTTAATACCTGGCAGCTGTGTCTGCAAGCAGGCAACAGGTTGATTCTAAACGGAGACAGAACAAGCTGGAAGCAAAATGGCTTCCCTTGAGCTGACCGGGAGTTGTTGTCGGAACGGCCCTGGGGGTGTGCTCACCATCGGGGACAGAGGAGCCGTCCCTCTCCCTGTTCCCCATCATAAAGTGTGCTCCTACCCTAACAGCACCAGACCGTCTGAGGTGGCTTCTGAAGTGTCTGCCGGCTGTTCTGCACTTTCAGAAGCAGGAAGGAGAAAGAGTAAGAAGTGAAAAGAGGAATTACTTCTTCAAAGAGCTTCCTGGAAATCCCACCCTTCCACTTCCAGGGCCATGTCACCAGCCAGCATGCCGTCCAGGTCTCTGCCAGCTTCGGAAAGGGCCGGGAATGTATCTCGCAGCCGGGCACGTGACTGCCTTGGACGGAGCCCGGCATGCACGGGAAGGGACGCTGGGCTGGCAACTCTCTCAGTCTTCTTTACAGAGGATATCAGGAAAATCTTCCTGGAGGACCTGGTGTCATGGCAAAGGCGTGAGGAAAGAGGAAATGATCTGTTCAAAGATCCTGAACAGGAGAAAGTCACCGCAGAGCTGAGGAAGTGAAAAAATTATCTGGAAACAAGATTGAAAAGATGGTCTGGGAGGGGTTTGGGGAACCACATCACAGAAGGCCCTGCCACGCCTGGCACAGGGTTTCGAAATGATCCTGGGGGCGAAGAGAGGCCACTTGAGGATCTGAGAGGAGCGGGCTCACAGTTGGATTTGTGTTTTAGAAGCTCACTCTGGCTGCGGCTGGCAGCACTGGCTGGAGGGAGCAGCGTGGAGTCGGGGAGAGCACCTGGGGTCTGTTCCGGAGGTCTGTGGAGAAAGGACAGTGGACTAGGCGGGGGTGGTGGCCCTGGCACCACGCACAAGTTGGTGGATCTGAGGGCTGTTGGCTGCAGAGCAGCTCCGAGCTTAGTGAGGCGTGGGGCTAAGGAAGAGGAAGAACGTCTCAGATTTCTGCCTGAAACAACCGGGTGAATGTAGGTGCCGCTCCCTGAGAAGTCCCTCTCCAGACCCTTTTCCTCTCACTGTTCTTCCAGGACTTGCTCAGGGGGCCCCGTGCTTGGCGGACTTTGGCTACTCTTGAGTGAATGTCTGATAAGCACCGTAGCCCCTAAGCAATCCGCTCGGCAGTCCTACTGAGACGTGGAGAAATTAGACTTGATGCAGACGTTCATGATGAATGCTCGCCTCCTACAACCTCCTCACGGAGAAGAGGGCCGTGAGTTCAGCTAGCAGAGGGAGGGCACACGGGTGGCATCACTGAAGAGCCCGCATGAGCCTGTGCAGTGACTGGGGGACTGAGTCACGTGCATGGCCATGGGGGGCTCTCAGCTCTAGGTTGGGGCACGGCACCCAGGCCTCATCTCGGGACTGAATCACAACCTGTCCGACCAAAGAGCATCTGTGCCCACAGAGATGTGGAGAGAAAAATCAGAAAAGTGGCTGCACTCCCCGCACTACGCCCTCAGGGACGAGAAGGGGGAAGAGAAAAGCTCCTTTGTTTCTTGTTCCATCTTTCTTGTATTGACAGAAATTGCGCAACAAGCCAGGAAACAGAATACTCAGATTAAATGACTGGGCGGTCAAATATTCAAAAGTTAAGTTTCTTCCCCCGGCAAAATTAGCCTGACCACATAAACAGGGTATATATAGTATTAAAGCATTTTGGTTCCTGTTTTCCTTTTGCATAAACTAGCTGAAAACATTATTGTTTGTGGTGTTAAATGGATTTCATAACTAATACAGGATGTGGCTAAATTCGTATTACTGTGATAATTTTAATTGAATTTCCTGACTCCTGCATGTTTAATTGCCAACTTTTAACACTGCATTAAACATAGGGTTGTAATATTATTAGTATGAAATACTCACATTCCTTTACAATTGTGATTATATTTTGTTTTCATTCCTGAATGTTGTATTAAGTCATTTAAAAGATATCCCAAGAGATCCTCATATGTTTAATGCATTTGAAGAAAAACAGATGTTCTCACATATCCTGAGAGATAATACAATTTGCATTGCATATGAAACTTGTTGAGAACCACTTAGAGATCTTTTTAGGGGGCCAGAGGGTTTAAGTAATCCATAGCATCTGATAGTGTATGATATTAGAAAATTAGGGAAAAAAAATGCCAATCACACTTCCAAATGCAAACACACACTTAAAAATTATCCTGGGGGGAGAATAAGAAAAACAAAGCATTTGAACCACAGTCCTGTTGTTCTCAGGCTGAGTTAGAATCACGCTCACCAATGAGAAGGACACGAGTTTCTCAGCAGAACATCCAGAACAGTTGCCTCACAGCCCTGGAACCTGTCCATAGCCTCACTTTTCTAGAGTAAGCCAGCCAATTAGGACAAAGCAAAATGTGACCTGAGCAATCAAATTAGATTTAACTGAGAATAGTCACCAAACTGTATTTGCTTCTTGGAAATGCCCTAAAGATCCTGGGCATTTTATAAAGATTGTAACACGCTTAGTTCTCTGAAGTCCATCCCTACAGCAGATAATAAGCAGAAAGTAAACAGCAATGAGAACAAGGCTATGGGAACATCTGCTGAATGTAACTAAATGCAAGCAAACTCACACACATCATTTACCTTCATAACAATCTTAGGAAGAGATGTACTTGCCCCCATTTTACAGGTGAGGATACTGAGGCTGAGGTCACACAGGGAGCATGTGGTGAAGCTGAAATCCCAGCCTAGAGTCATCACAGTAACAATAATTATGGGCATTTACGGAATGTTTTCTCTGTATGCCAGATACAGCACTTTGTATCCATTGTAATCCTTAATTCACAAAGGACTTTGAGTCAGCTTCCGTTATGTCACCACGCCTTAGATGAGTGAATTGAGGCTTTGAGAGTTGTGGTCCCCTCCCCACCATCGCACAACTAGCTGACAGCAGAGGCCGCACATGCGGGTCAGCGTGACTCCCAAGCACGCGGGCTTCCGCTGCAGCCTGCGCTGCTCTTGCAGGGGAAGGAGACAGCTGGAAGCAGACACAGTGGCAACAGTGAGAAGTGGCAGCTTGATGGCCACAAATTTAAAAAAATTTTTTTTTTTAAATTTAAAAGCAGCCAGAACACAGAAATAAAGCTGCGTGGGCCAAGACATCCAAAAGATGCTGCTTTCACTCCAGATGAGGGCAGGGGTTGGACCCAGGGAAGACTGCGAGGCATGTGCCCACCCTCGGAGGGAGCGTGCAGGTGGGCACTGGGCAGCTGTGAACTTGGGGAGAGAGGGCTGTCATGACCTCAAACGTCAAGGGTTTTACAGGAGGCTGGAGGAGCTAGGTCTGGGGGCTGCACTGGGAAGCCAGGGATACCCCGATCCCACATCCTGATGTGACCTTGTCCCCCATTGCGGACCCCACCTTTTTATCCTGAGGTTCTGAGATGAAGAGAATAAAAAGCCTTGTTTGAGAAGGTTGCAGGGATGGCAGTTTCCTGTGACAGCAAGAGACGAGAGGAACACTCAGCACAGAGGCTGAGGTCATGGGGAGTTTGTGGTTCTCGATGTGAGTGTTCCAAAGGGCACTGGGGACGGGGTGGGGTGGGGAAAAGGATAGCGGAGGGGACAGGGTGGGGCAGAAACACGGGAAGAAGAACCCGGCAAATAAGGCAGCGTGCCCTGGAGAATTTAACCCTGCCCCAAAAGGGGTCTGGCTTCTGCCCTCAGCTTCCGGGAGGTGATCTCCAAACCCCTGGAATGTCCTGCCTAGTAGAGGTGTCTTTGTTTGCCTGGGGGCCCTGGGTCTAACAGCCTGTGATTTAGGGTGGGGACTGTGTGTCATGTGGATCAGCTGAGGGATCAGCTGAGGGTCTGGAAACAGACCAGCCAAGTGGACAGTCAGCCATGAAGCCTCAGTAAAGACTGACACCAGAGGCTTGGGTGAGCTTCCCAGCGGGCAATACTCCCTGCGCATCGTCACACTCCGACGCTGGGAAAGTAGCTCGGCCCACGGCTCGGGGGAAGAGGACCATGGGAACTCTGTGTCCTGGGTGCTTCTTCCCTTGGCTGATTTTATTTAATAATCTGTATTATCTCCCCATAGGAGACCAACCCTTAGTATAGCAGCTTTCAGTGAGTTCTGTGAGTCCTTCCAGTGAATTATCAAAACTGAGGATGGTTTGGGGAACCCCCTGAGCTTGCAGTTGGTGTCAGAAGTCAGAGTGGTCTTTCATGGACTGTGTTTGTTCCCCTTAACTTCCAGTTGGCTAAAGGTCCACAGGCTGTCGCTGACTATGCAAGGGAAGATGGTTAATTGGAGAGGCTGATGTTTTAGGCAATGACTGAGGAACACAGGGATGCTAATGCAATGTTTCTCAAACTTTATTGTGCATGCAAATGACACAGGGACTTCGACAAAATGCAGATTCTGATTCTGTAGGCCCAAGTGGGACCTGATCTGTGTTTCTGATACGCTGATGCAACTGCTTCATGGAGTACCATGGTCTTACATCAGTGGTTTCCAAACTTTCTTGTGCATTAAAACCACCTAGGGAGATTTTTAAAATCTTTACTCCCTGGCTGCACATCCTATATATTAAATCAGAATTTCTCGGGGTGGGATTCAGGCAGCAGTAGTTTTGAAATTGCTCAGGCTATTCCAAAGCACAGCCAAGTTGGAGAACTGCTGTCTTACAGACACCTGAACCTAACAGAACCCAGTTGTGACCTGGAAGGAAGACTCAGCAACAGTGGTGTGGGGCCAGGTGTTCCTGTCCCGGGCTGCAGGTGTTGGCAGGTGTAGTAAATCAAAGCATGGGTCCAGGTGAAGCTGTGCTGTTGATTAAAAACCCAAGCCTTCCCAGGGTGTGTAAAAAGAGAAAATATAAAAAAACAAAATGAAACAAAACAAAAACCCAAGCCAACAACAGAGGTCGATAGCTTCAGTCGTGTCTGCTCAAGAAGGTTGCGAAACACATAAAAACAAGCCCAAATCCTCTGGCCCTGACAAAGGAGGAGGTATCTCCGTGTGGGATTGCCCTGGCCCTGGAAGATCTCTCCCTTAGCGTGTGGCAGCCACTGTCACCACTCTGCCACGGCCCCAGTTTCTTAGACCCCCTCCAAGCAGCTCAGCTCTGCAGGGAGCCCAGCCTCGAGGGCAGGGCAGGCAGGTGTGACCCCAAACTCAGCCGTAAGTGATGTTCTTATCAGGCCATTAAGTCCTGATGTTCCTATTTGACTATGACTCTGTTTTTTTAAATCACTTTGAATGCTGGATTTGGTGGCCAGAAAGGGGTCACTCTAGAGGTCAAAGGGCCACTTGCCTGAATGTAAGTTTCTGAGAAACAACCCCAAGGGCCCAGGGGACGCTAAGTTTGTTAGAGAAGGAAGCTCCACGGAGGGCTTTGCAAAATGCCCTGGCGTCTGAGCACGTCCTCACCAGCGGGCCCCGCCCAGCATGAGGGTGGCCTCTACTGGGCCTCAACCCTGGAGGAGCCACTTGGGCAGGGCAGCAGCCAGCGGCCTGGGCCACTCCCCACCTTGTACACGATGTCCCTGCCTCCCTGGGCCGACCGCGGGCCTCAGAGCTCACCGCCACCTCTCCCCTGCACCAGGTGGACAGAGTCCGGCTTGGGAGCGAGCACCAAGCGCAGCGCCCCAGACAGACCTCGCCACCTTCACTGTGGCCCCTGCAGTGTGGCAGAACTGTACGCATGATGTTAGCTTGAATAGTAAGAAAACTAACACATGTCAAGTCCAGTCAAGTGCCATGCACTTTACCAGGTGCTTTGTATCCCGCGTCTCATCTAATATGGACAAAAACCCATTAAGGCAGAGATGATGATGATGATGATGATGATGATGATGTTATTGCCCGTTTTACATACAAAGTGAAGCTCGGAGAGCCCCGGTAACTTGTCCACAGCCACATAACAAGTTAAAACATGAAACTCACAGCTAGAGCTGTCAGACTCCAAAGGCAGTGAAATCCGGCTGTTTTATGAATGCCCAGGGGGCTTAGGCACCCGGTCCAAGGCCGCGTATCAGAAGGAGGAAGGTGGCAAACCCAAGGAAGAGGGCAGGCCTCCTACACGTGCGGTGCGTCAGGACCAGTGGAGAAACGATCCGACCGCAGAGATGCTCCCTCCCCAGCCAAGGTCACTCAGAACCTTGACACCAGCTCAAAGGGGAGCACAGTGCCACACTTCAGTGAGTAGTAAGGCATGTACCAGGAACAGAGTCACCCGAAAGGGAAAACGAACACTTTGGCAAGCCCTGAGTTTCCTAACAGGAACCAGAGGCTGTGAGCTAAGAGGGGACATTCACCAAGTGCCCACGGTGCGATAGCCCTCTTCTCAAAGGCCACAAAGGCCCCAACAGAACCCCCTACCAGTGCTTCCCTAGTCCAGGGTCTTCTCCTCTCTGAAGCATCTGTGAGCGCCATCCACAGGCTGGAAGCCATGCACTGGGTCCCGGGAGTGCTCTTTGGGCTCACACACAGCTGGCAGCCTGGTGGGAACCCCCAGCAAGCTTTCTTGCCAGCTGGCCGCCCCTCCTGAGCGGGTGCCAGGGGAAGGCAGGGAAAACGGGAAGAATGCATGATGCCCCTGGAAACGGAGCATTTGCCCTGGACAATGACGGGCTCTCTCATCCCCCTGGTTCCAACATGAGTGGGTACCACCCCACATCACTCCTTAAGTCTCCCCTTCCTGGTCCCCACCCCCTTCACTCAGGCCTGGAAAAGCCTCTCTGGGGTTGAGGGGGGGAGCAGAGACACGGCTCTCCCCTTGTGTCTTTCTTGCAGAGAGTAGAAAGGATTGCCTGGCTTCCTCCAAAGGACCAGAGAGATGTTCTAAGCTTTTCATGAATCTCTGAACACTCTGCTCGGGCCTTTTCTTTGAAGGTTAGCATGCCCATCCATCACTTCTCCTAATGCTTATTCAGCATCTGTTCTCTAAGGAGCAGAGCCTGGGCGTTCTCCCCACCGGGCGTCTTTCAGGGAGATCACAGTTATTTAATGCAAGGTAGAGAAGAATCCCTTAGCAGTTTGCTGGGAGTCTGACCCCATAATTCAGATTTATGGAATAAAACCTTAGAAGAAATTTGGTCCACAAGTAAGTGGAGTTGGAAGTAGATCCTGGGACCGCTCCAGCTGCCCAGCTCTGCTTCTAGGAGCCTCTGCTTTCAAAGCCACTGCACGAGGCCCAGGGGATTGGATTTGTAGAAGGTGTGGTACAAGACACACGTGTGCACATGCACACACACACACACACACACCAGCAATGATGGCTTATATGTTCCCAAGTCTCCCCAAAGTGGCTAAAGATTTCCCAAATTCAGAAGTTTTCCAAGTCTCCTGTGTATGCCAAGGAGAGCTGTGGTTAATGTGAGCATTTTCATTTCTGCTGACTCCCCTGGGTTGGACAATGCTCAGGTTCACAATGAAGCCAGCTCCATGTAGCTCTTTCAGGACCATCGGGGACATGCCAGGCTTCTCCTCTGTACAAAGCTCGGGCTGCGAGCGGGCAGAGGTGGGGGAAGGAATGTGGAAGGGCAGAGCCACCCCACACTGGGGCCCATTCAGCCCATCCCTGCCCGAGTTGTGATACCTTCCCCCCACGTGCTCCGATGACAGAAAGCAGTTTCTGCCCCTTTTCTTAGAACCTCTTGCCTCACCAGCCTTCCCCAGACCAAACACAGCCAGACAAGAAGGGGGCAGGCACAGTTTCTAACTGTGGAGTCAGGGGCAGTGCCAGTGCAGGGGCCAGAAGTTGCGACATTATCTCACTTGCTCATTTCCTTGTCCTATGCAAGGAGGAAGCGTGTAGAGTCAGGTCTGTGGAAGGATGTGTCCTGTGTGGACACTTCTCCTTTCCTGACCTCTGTGTCACCCATTGGATCTATCTTCTACCAAGACCCTCTCCTCCAAGTCCCTGCGGCCTGGTGTCCCAGCCCCTTCCCCTCTCTAGGAAACTAATCCTCCCCCTCCTCCACCACAAGCACTCCCAGTTCCCAGCCCCAGCGGGTGTTCCTTCTTGGATCTTGGAAAATCCAGCATCTTAGACTCTGCTCAAACTCAAATGCACACTGAGCCTCTTCTCCGCCCAGCCTTTGCCAACTCAGGATGAGAGAAAACAAAAAGAATACAGGCAGATGTGTGAGCTCTGTACCCAAGCACAGCTGGAGGGAAGTTGGCCTTAGGCACATCCAGAACCAGGACCAAATGTCCGCAGGATGCTGCCTGCCTGAGCCCTGTGTCCGAGGGGGTCCGATTTTCTCTCTGTAGCTGGAGCCGGGTTCCTGAGCAAGCTGATGGAGGTAGTGGCTGTTTCATCCAGTGCAGACTCTCCAGCAGCGAGAGCTGCAACAGACGTCTCCACTGTCACCCACAGAAGCAGCCCAGTCTAGTGGGACATGAAGAAAACATATTCCTCTTGTTGACAAAACCTTGTTCCTGGACCTTACGAAATGATGATCCTGACACCTTGGGCCTGGCTCACCTTACAAACTTCAGAATGCGTCTGTCTGTCTTAGCTATTATTGGTTGAATTGTGTCCCCAAAAGATATATTCACATTCTAGCCCCTGGAACCTCAGAATGTGACCTTATTTACAAACAGGGTCATCAAGGTGGGGTCACACTGGAGTAGGGTGGGCCCTTCATTCAAGATGACTGATGTTCTTATGAGAAGAAACACAGAGACACTCTGGGGAAGTGCCTCAGGATGACGGGGACGGAGCTGGGAGGGGGCCATCGGCAAGCCCAGGAAGGCCAAGGATTGCCGGCAGCCAGTACGGGTGGTACCAGCTCAAATTGATTCTTTACGGCCCTCAAATCTCCCTCTGACAGAAGATGCTTGTGTTTCACTCCATCACGCCAACATGGAAAACTGTTGTGGTGGAGGCCTGCTGTGCTCGTCCCTGGTTACTGTCACTCAACTCCGTGTCTTCTAGGAACAAGGATGAGAGACTCCTCAAGATGCAACAAATGGCTCAGCAGCAGGCAGTGTAAATGGATTCACAAGCACTGCAGGCAAGAAACGATACAATAGCCATACTGGAGACTTGAGCAAACGCCTGCTTTGCGACATGGTAAGACTTACATCAGTCAGCCTGCTAGAGTCCTTATGCTGTCATTAAACAAAGGACAAGAGCAGGCTCTGAACTCTACACCATGCTCAGGGACATCTCTGGGACCCAAACATCTGCCACAGTGTTTTCTCTGGCTTTGAGTTTCTAAAACATTGATTAATGTAAGGTATCAAGGAGATCGGTACTATTCAGAGATTCAGAATTTGCAAATGTGATCAGTGGTCTGAACGAGAGAGTGCTGCTTATATTGCAAGTAGGATTGACCAGTAAAATACAGCGCACCCAATTCAATTTTAATTTCAGAAAAAAAATGAATCATTTTTAATATAAGTATGTTCCCAACACGGCGTGTGTTTTTATTCGCTAGACCTGGTGCCCTGATCTGCAGGGCTGCACCTGAGGCCTGATGCTGCACACTGAGATGTCCTGAGACCCTTCACGGCACCCTCTGAAAGAAAGGCCACATTTCCAATGGCCAAGGAAAGGCTGCCTCACAACCTGCCACATAATCATGGAAAAAGCTGGGCGTTATGATGTGCTAATGTGTGACAAAGAGTAGAGGGAGGAGAGACATGCTCCCCAGCATCACACACACGCAATTATGGAAACGGTGACACCTAAGTCCCTCTTCTATTCTCTTTGGCATTAGCACAACACACAGAAATCACACGTTTTTCATCAACACAGAATACAAGTAAGACACGGCCTCTATGCCTATGTATGAACTCTCTTACGATTTTGCTGACTCCATCTGCAACAGCAAGTCTGGCTTTGAAAGAAGGCCCACAGGGATGGGGACTGTGTCGTGGATTTGGGGGGTGCTGTGTACTTTCCCTCATGAAAGTGACCCCTTGCCGGGCTGGGAAGCACTGATCTAGAATGAGCTGGAGAAGTAAGAGACGATAAAAAATACATTCTGGACGATTCTCTCTGTCTCTCTTCACTTCTATTTTAAGAATAATCTCAGGGTGGCTGGAAAGTTGCGGTGGGGTACAGAGCCAGTCTCCTCTGTCTGATTTTGTAGCTGCCACGTTCAGACACGATTGCCCTGCCTGCTGTGAGCTAATAGGTAAATTCGTCCCCTTGTCACAGTAAGGTTTTTACCACAATCAGCACATGGCATTCCTTTGCAATGTGCCACCCGGAAAATATTCCTCTCCCCAATTTTCCATTGCCACCAGGAGGTGACCAAGTGATAGGTTCTGGTCAATGCGATGTAAACGAGATTCTGGTTGCGGTCTCTGGGAAAGGGTTTCACTGTTTCATTTTGTTTTGGTTTTGTTTATTACATTTTTTTCTGAAAAAGGGGGCAGACTCAGCAGGACCATTAGCCTGTTCCCTTCTTCCTACCAGGAGCTAAAATGAGATGCCCAAGGTGAAGCTGCCATGTTGCTACCACCTGCCAAAGGTGTTGGACACAACAGAAAGCTAGAAGGAGCCTGGGTCTTGATGACTCCCCTGAACAGCTTCCCCAGCCCTGGCCTATCTATCTCTGGAAAATAGTAGTAATAGTTATAGCCCTATCTGAATCAGGAAGGAGAAAATTGGCATAAAGTTAGCCAAAAAGATCAATAGAACAAATAGAGAGTCTAGAAATAGATCTATACTGGCCATAAAATTAAGATTCGATCTACTGAACTTCATCAAAATTTAAAGTTCCACTCATCAAAAGACATTAAGAACATGAAAAGGCAAACCACAAGCTGGGAGAAAAATATTCACAGTCCATTTATCTGACAGAGGGCTTAGATTCAGAGAATATACACTCCTATAATTGAAAAGTAAAAGACAAATAAAGAAAAAGACAAATAACCCAATGTTTTTAAGGAATGAACAGAAGACTAATGGACATGTCACAAAGGAAGCTATAGAAATGGCCGATAAGCACATAAAAAGATGCTCAATGTCATTAGTCATCAGAGAAATGTAATGATCACGACCACAGTGAGATCTCACATCCGCTGGAACAGCTGCAACATTTCAACTGGCAACACCACGTGCTGGTGAGGGCGAGGAGCAACTGGAATTCTCATGCGCTGCCGTTGGGAGAATAAGATAGAGGAACCACTTTGAAAAACTGTTGTGTACCTTCTTATAATATTAAAGATACACCTATTTATCACCCAATAATTCTATTTCTGGTTATTCACCCCAGAAAAATGGAAATACATGAAATGAAAAACTTGTACAAGAATTTTTTAAACAGCTTTATGTAGATTCTCCCAAATCTTCTACACCCCAAGTCCAGCCCCAGTTGAGGCTCCAGCAACAAAATCCTACCGTGGTCCATCTGAGCCCCACCATGCAGCCAAGACTTACATGGGGCCGTCATGTCATTGGCAATGCAACCTCGTGTGCTGATCCCAAAACATTCTCCAGCTTCCCTGCAGTTCCCAAGGGGAAAAAAAAAAACCCACAAACATTCTAGTACTAATGCCTCCTGCAGTTCACAGAGCAGCCACCAGGTAAGTGCTTTTGATGACGATGCTGGTGGTGGTGGTGATGGTGAAGATTATATTCCCCAAAATAGAGAAATGGAGCTTCTGGCTAGAGGATCATTCGCATCATTTCCTAGAGGGGAGAGACTTCCATTCCCCAACAGAAATGTCCTGACGGAGATGCTGGTGTCTCGTTCCCTGCTCTCTCTCTCACTCTGCCCTTTGGAAGAAGACTTGACTCGCCCAGCTGGCAAGCCTGGGAGAAGAACTGATCACATGCAGCTCAGTCTCCCCCAGCGCTCTCCTCAAACTGACTTGTTCCAGGGTGTACATTTCACCTGCCTTTTCTACCAGGTCACAAGCTGCAAATTAAACGCAAACCTTCAAAACCCAGAAATTCCAGGGAACCACATTAGCTCAGAGTGGCAGATAATGTTGTTTTGCTGAACCATAATTCTCAAGCCATGAAGGCGGTCCTCAGGGTACCAGGGCTGTGTCATTGGCATTCTTGTTTTGAACTGCTGAGACACCTTTATTCGTACAGGTCACTGAGATGCCACTTGGTCTTCACTTCACACAAAATGCTTTGTTATGTACTAAATCCATCTCTTGACTTTTTTCATGAGCTCACAACCACTTGCAAAAAATACCACCTGGCATCCAAACACATCTGTGCATATGGGTCCTGAGGTTTCAAGATGGCTGTCCTCCATGAGGGGGTCGTCTGGATGGCAGAGAATATGCTCACCTGAATCTGTTTATATTATCATAAAAATGAAAACACACAATTTAAAAACTCTTGCAGCCAACTCTTTACCGCTCTGCAACTGCAATCATGGCCATTTTCCCAGCCCCAGCCTTGGCCAGAGACTGCAGACCCCACCTGAGATCTGCTCCCCCCTTTCTCAAATTCCCCTCCATGCTTTCTTGCTTTGTCCCAAACCAGACTCCATTTGGCACAACAAAGCACATTATGAATCCTGAAGAGTTTTTGCTCAGACCTATTCTAGGATCTATAAAAGCCATATTTATGTTCTGGTATTTGCCTAACATTACTTGGCCAGGTATTACCTTCAGGCTTTATGTTACCATCATATAAGGCAATTACATGAGACATTTCCTTCCACTTGGGATATACCAACCAGGCTTTTGTTAGCTTCTGATTTGCACCGAAGTCGGAAGACCTCAGCAGTTGGAAGGCTGAATGGGAGCGAGACAGAGGCTTTCTCTAAAACTCAGGTCTGACTTCGTTTCCTCCAATGGGCTGGCCCTGCAGCCCACTCTCACCTGCTGGCCCCAGCTAGCGCTCCCTGCTTCGTGCATCACCAGCTTTCAGCTGGAGAACAAGTTTCAGGAGATGGATGCTGCTCTTCAGGCTCCGAAAGGCCACATGCTAAAAATATTGATGGCAGAGACTGTCACTTGAGGAACACTTGGCAGCGAGGAAGATGTGCTGTGAAACGGAGCAGCCCTGTCCTTCAGGGAGAGATTTCTCAACCAGCCCAGGCTGCGAGTGAGCCTGGTGTCCCTCCCTCCACTGGGCTCTGGACACGGGGGCGCTCTCCATGGGGACAGAGACATCTCCACTTGTTCGCAAACAGGTGCTCCCTTCCATGTGTTCTCTTTTGATAAATGAGATCTTGGCTCTCTCATGTTCCTAGGCTCAAAACCGAGGCATCATCCTTCACGGCTCCTTTGCACTCACTGCCCCATTGGCGGTCTCATAGGTCTTGCCCTGTGGGACCTCCTCCATTCCCACTAAGTTCACTCTCCCGGTACCTCTCGCCTACACACTATTGCAGTGGCCTCTTAAATTATCCCCCTGCCTGCAGTCTTCTTGACAACCCCTGTTATGCATGTCATCGGTACTAGCATCCTTAACTTTGTGTCTTTTAAAAAACATTGCCCCCATTGCACACAAAACAAAGTGCAACTCCTTGAAAATCAAGGCCTTTCCCAAACTGTTCCGCCCGCCTTCCTCCCTGTAATGGACATCTATTGCTGCATAAGTTACCCCAAAAGTTACCGGCTTAAAGCAACAACCCGACATTTATTATCTTATTTATTCTGTGGGTTAGAAATTCAGGAAGATCTTAGCTGAGCTTTCTTCACTCGGGGCCTCTCATAGGTCCCAGTCAAGATGTCAGCCGGGGCTGCGGTCATCTGAAAGCTGACCAAGTGCTGGAAGATCCACTTCCAAGGTGGCTCGCTCACTTGGACAGCAAGCTGGTGCTGGCTGGTGGCAGGAGACCTCAGTTCCTCCCCAGAGTGGCTCTCTCCCTGAGCTGCTTGCGTGTCCTCAGGAAAAGGCAGCTGGCCTCCTCCAGAGCAGGTGATCCAAAAGACAGTAAGGGAAGCGGCCACAACTGCTATGACCCAGTCTCAGAAGTCACGAACCATCACTCCCACCATATTCAGCTGGTCACACAGATCAACCCTGATACAATGTGGGGGGACACTGTCCAAGAGCATGAATACCAGGAGGCAAGGGCCAGCGAATGCCAGCTTGGAGACTAGCTGCCACAGTTTTCCACTTTGGTTCTTACCCTCCCATCCTGTGTGTCCTGCACTGCAGCAACTTGAAGCAATCCTCCTCCCAATTCTGGCCACCGAAAACCCCCTGTCCTGCTGGGGCTCACCCTGCTGGGGCCTCCCAGCCCCTATAAGCTTTAATGAGTTCTTCCTCTCAGGGCTCTCTTAGCACTTTGACTGCTATTATCGTGCTTATCACACTCTGCTTTGTATTATGGTTGGGTGCAGGTGTACCTGCCTCCAAAGATTGAAAACTCAAGGACAGAACCCAAGACTTACTCATGTTTTCACCCAATCCTTGGCAAAGCCCTTGGAGAAGAAGATGCTCTATAAAAGTTTCTTAAATTGAATTAAATGTGCCTTCCATCAAGGTCACTGGCTGGACTAACCCTTGAAAGAGAAGAGAGTACTCCATGTAGCATTCATTCATGTGCCAGCTGTTGGGTATGAATATAGTCCTTGCCTTCGTGGAGTTTTCAACCTCCTGAAGCATTTGTAAATTCTCACAAATGGTCGACCAAATGACACCACATTTAAAAATCTCTATTCTGTCAACTCAGTGCATTAGAATATCTTGACAGTATTTTTTAAAATATTTTACCCATTTTGAAATGAAACGTAGGATGGAAAAAAAATATTTTACCTAGAAGATTTTATGATCTGATGTTTCCACTTTCATTTTAGCTTTTTTGTCATGGTCCCCATTCATTCATTCATTCACACACTCAACAAACACTGACTGAGCTAGTCACTGTGGGGATTCAAAGATAAACAGGGTGAGGTTTCTTCCTTTAAGATATTTGCAGCCTAGTGAAGCTGATAAACAGGTACACAAATGACTGCGGTGCCACAGCCAGCACAAGGAAGGGGACTCGCATGACACTAACAGATTCCGACAGGGATGTGGAGGACGCACTCTCTCACTCTGGCAGGGTGAGCAGCGGGGCCCTTCCTTCTGCTGAGAGCAAGAGTGAACACTGCAAACTACATCAGAGAAAAAGAGCCGTGTCTTTTTTGGCCAACAAGAGCTGGCACCGTCCCCTGATGCTCCAAACTAAACAATCATCCTTGCCAACATCTCCCTCTTTCTAGGCAGGAAATTGAGAGCAGAGAAAGAAAATAAAAATAGCGGTGCTTTGAAGCATGCTAGGTGAGGAGCCTCAGCAGGATGAGTCCCTGGGAAAGTGGATCAGTCCTCCTCTGAGACTGCCCCGGGGCCATCCTTCCCCACTCGGGTCTGGTGGCCATCCTGGAAAGGACAGGTGTACTGGCAGTTCAATCCTAGTGACTCTGTTGAATCTAGAACCTGCTGATCTTCTAAGAAGAAGGGGGAAAATGAAAACATGCTCAGATATGAATTCCCCGGGAATCAGTGCTATTCCCATAGTAACCATTCTTTTTTTGAAACAAGAGTCAGAACCTGCGGTAGTCCCACTGTTCGGTACATGTGCCCAATAATGGGATAGAACGTTTTATTTCATTGCTGTCTTACAACCCTGGGACATATGACTGCTAAAACAAAGCTCATAAATGCTCATTTATTTTTAATGCATGCATTTTCATGCATGTGAAATATATCGTGCACATAAAAAGTATTTATAAGATCTATGCACAGTTTAAAGCTTAATAAAAGGAACACCCATGTACCCACCACCCGCTCAAAAGATATATGCCAGTTTATTATTAATAATAACACTTAGTATCTTTGAGCACTTTTTATGTGCCAGGCACTGTTGTAAGCACCCTATTATATTATCTGATTGATCTTCACCACAGCCATATGGGTTGGGTGTCATCATCATCACTTTACAAACAGACAGAGAAGCCTCGATGGATTCAGGCGCTCGCTCTAGGACACACAGATAATAAACGGCTGAGCTGGGTGGAGACCCAGACCGCCGGCCCTAGAGCCCGCAACGCAATCACTACACCATGCACAACGAGTGTGAGGCCCTTCATTGTGCAGACATTGGGACAAATTGGCCATAAAATGAAATTTTGTAGTTCGAATACAATTTCTCCAGGGACTCCTACTGCTCCGTGGAGGAGGACGTCACAAGCAGAACCCGAGGGAGGGAGAGCGGGGGGAGGGGCTGAGGACCGGCCCTGTCTGCAGCCAGCAGAGGCTGGAGATTTGGAGAAGTGCGACCACGGCAGTGACACCTTCTTCCCCTCCTCTTGAGGTTGTTCCATTGCCACCCATCCTGGACTTGCCTAAAACCTGGGGCAATTGTGCAGTGACCACGTCCCATCTCTTACAAACAGGTAAGCTGGATGTCGCGTAGTTCGAAAGGCCTGTCAAAGTTACCCCACAAGCTTCCCACCGCCTCACCATCAATGTGCTCAGTTCCACACCCGCCTCCCTCGGCCAACCACGCTCCTTGCTTTTGTTGACCAAGACACAAGAGCAAGAGGACGTCCACGTTCACCTTGGTGAATAAAAAGGGAAAATTACTTTTGCCGGCGCGGCCTGTTTACTTCTGTCTGTGGGCTCGCAGAATAACACACTGCCCACCAAAGTACGCACAAGCCAGGCTGAAACAGGCATTCAAGCCAAAGTTTCTCCACATTTTTTCTTTCACATACTCCCTTCCAATAATGGATGATAAATATTTATTTCGGGGAACCTGACCCTCTTCATTCCGCTGCTTGCAGAAATCACCTTAATGGGAAAAGTCAGATACTACAGTTCTTAGAATGGGCAGCAACATCCCGGGAATGTGTCAAGGCTGCTCTCCAGGGTGACCAGGGGCCACGAGAACAAAGATTCTTCCCTCATCAGGTTCGCTTGGGTGACTAAAGCAAGGAATAGTGACGGGAACTTGCCGCTGAGCCCCCAGATCATCTGACCCCCTCGGGTCTTCATGCCAATGATTTGGGGGACAATTGGGATGTCTCGATAACTCATGGACTGGCAGGGGGCCATTGCCCGGGGAAGTGATGTTCTAATCATCACCAGGTGGCAGGGGCCAGCCTGGGTCTCAGTGATGGGCTGCACCCTTCTGCGTGGGGGGCTCTCTGGGTAGACAGAAGCCACTGACCGTCCACAGGGAGGAAAAGCCCAGAGGGAGGGAAGCTCTCAGCCAAAAGAGGGTGCTGGAAAATGTGCCCTGCCAGCCAGAAGGGGCAGGGCTGTGCAACTCCCCTGAGAGCGTCCAGGGGCCTGCAGGGAGCCGTGCGTGCCAGGGTGTCAGGCTGCTCGGCCGCTGCAGGAGGAGTCACTGATGCGGAGGGAGGACAGCAAACCAGGCTGCCCAGGCGGCCACACAATTTCCATGGGTCCCCGAGAAGAAGAGGTTACAGCCTTTTTAAACTTTCAGACTTCCCTGGGAGACATTTTGACAAATGAGGAGTCAGCGACACTTTATAAAATGTCAATGAAAATGTTTGTTCAGGTTTCCAGTTGGGGCACCGGCCAAGGGACGTGCAAAAGATAGCAGTTCATGTCACGGGCACCTCCGGGCAGGGGTTACAGCAACATAGCCCACACAGAGCCAGCGTCCAACCAGCCTTTGATCTCATACAAGAAACTCGTAAGAAACCGGACTAGGACTGTGGTTGCCAAACACCAGCAAATTAAAAGGATGGAAAGGCAGAAACACAGGGCAAAAGAAGATACAATGATTAAAAAAAATCTCCTTACCACACATGTACAGACAGACGTATATGTATCACAGCTATTTTTGCATCAAATTGCAAATTTTACCTTGGAAGAGCCAAAAATGATGTTAAAGCTAGAGCAACCATGGGAATTTTTAACTCTACAAATAACCTTTAAGGAAAAAATAACAGTTTCAATTGATATGTTGTTTTAATCTTAGTAGGGTGGCATGCCAGAGTCTTGACCTCTTTTTGGCAAATGTCAGAAATCAGAGTATGGGTGGAAGGAAAACAAAAGAACTATTTAAATGAGCCAGATTTAGAACAGTAGAGGAGGGCAGGACGTGGCAGCTCACGCCTGTAATCCTAGCACTCTGGGAGGCCAAGGCAGGAGGATCACTTGAGGTCAGGAGTTTGAGGCCAGCCTGAGCAAGAACAATACCCCCTTTCTACTAAAAATAGAAAAATTAGCTGGATGTGATGGCACATGCCTGTAGTCCCACCTGGTCGGGAGGCTGAGGCAGGCGGATTGCTTGGGCCCAGGAGTTTGAGGTTGCTGTGAGCTAGGCTGACGCCACGGCACTCTAGCCCAAGTGACAGAGTGAGACTCTGTCTCAGAAGAAAAAAAGAAGCAGAACAGTAGACTACGTCAAGGAATGGACACGATTTTAGCTTTCGTGATCCATAGCAGCCTCTGTGCACACCCTGGCGGGGCTGGAAAGGGAGCCTGTACCCCTTCCTTCCCTGCCTCCACGCTTACACGCTTACGTGCACCTCACTCTCTGCTCCTCCTCCCACTCCTTCTCCTCCCACGCCAGCGAGAGTTCCACTCCCTGAGCTATATCTGTCTTTCCCGCCACACCCACTCTGAGAATAACCTTCCATTTCTGGCACTAAGTCCCCATCCATCTACCCTGGGGAACTCTTAGAGAGCTGGAGGCAGCTGGTTCCACACCTCCAAGCATTGGGCATATTTGTACCCGGGCAGGTTTTCAGGGCACAGATACGAACAAGCCTGGTCCTCCTGGCCTCGGGCAGTTTCTAGTCTAGGAGAAGGAAGCTGACTGGAACCCAGGGCAGGCTAAGGCTGAAAGACAGAGTTATCAATGTGAGTGGGCAGGCACGGTGGGGGCCCATCCGCAGACAAGGAGGGCTTCCTGGGGGAGGTGGTAACTGAGCTGAACCTCTGAAGGCTCCCAGGAGAATGCTAAGTAGAAAGTTTGGAGAACAGACCTGCATACCTTCAAAGAGGGCTGTCTTCTTGGTGCTGGGGGCAAAGAGGAAGGATTGCTGGAGAATTCCAGCACCTACCTTCACAGCTGCAGGAGCCCCAGCTCCGCACACAACTGCATACCCGCACCTCTGCCCCAGCGCATACGACAGCTGTGCATTCTCCAGCGTACCTGCCTAGAGGTGCAGCAGCTACCCCGCCCATCGCTCTGAGGAGGGTCACCAAACGGAAGGCAGAGAAGGCCTTAAACACCTTCCCTTCCCTGAGCTGGAATTAAACATCAAATCACACCCAGGGCCCACGGTGAGTTTCGTGCTTGCCGCAGGCTGGTCCGGGTAGGACTTCAGGCCAGCCTGCCCTTCTGGACAGACTCATGACCACAGGGGCGGTGAGGAAGGGGGGGAGAGAGAAAGCAGCTGATTCTTTCAAGAATCTGCCCTTGGGCAAACCACTTCCTCTCTGGGCCTCAGTTTCCTAATCTGTACCAGGGAAGACAGGCCCTGCCAGCCCTGACAGGCTGGTTGTTTTCTGTTTCCTTCCTGTTCTCCTTCAAGGTTTCCTTCTTTCGCAACAAGACAGGCCTGTTTCCCAATCCCTGGGAGCCCCTTTCCGCCAGCTGTCTTCCCTCCTCCTCGGCCTTTCTCTCCCCACTCCTGCTCTTGTTCTTTCCAGGTTCCCTTTCTTTTGTTCTTTTTCAAAACTTGGCCTTTTCTCCCCGCTGCCCGGGCTTTACAGAGTGACGCAGCCAGACAGGATTGTTGGTGCTGCAGTGACTTTGGGGCTAGTTTCTGAGGTTTCCCGCTTCCTCTCTAGGCTTCCAGTGGACTCTCACCCAAGCAGACAGGAAGCGGGGCTTTCAAACCGCCTGCTCAGCGCCCTGGAGGAGCCCTCAGTCATCTGCCAGGGAGAACCATTAACCCCAGCTGACTTGCAGCAGGAAATTTAGAATCTCTGAAAGCCCAGCAGATCTGTGTTTATGAAATTGCTGCTGTTTTTTTTTTTTTTTTTTTTTTTTTGGTCACAGTTTAAGACTCCAAGGAAGACTTCACCATGCTTGTTGCAAGAAGGAAGCAAGTACCACTCCAGGCAGCTCCTAAAACAAGGTCTGACACCCGATCGGTAGTTGAAAGAGAGAGTGAATGCTTCTGTTGCAAAAGACATTTTCCCCTTTTACAACCACTGTCAGAGAAATGGGCTTTTTAAGATACACTCCATGTGGAAAGGACATAAAACAATGCAATGCATGTAGAATACATTTCCCTTTGGATCTTTGTGCTGGAAGCTTCTTCCCTGCCTTCATTCCCCTGAAGGAGCTCCTAAGGAACCCTGACCCAGTACACCTGTTGGAGTAGATGCTGCCTAAGGTGACCCAGGTACTCACAGCAGACTCAGTGGCCCCCGTTTTGACTTTTTCTCTGTTCATTCTCTCTGCTCCTCCTCTCCAAGATCTCATCTTCAACCTCCCCGAGAATAAACTGCCAATCGGAACTCCCCTCCCAGACCCCAAAAGACACATCCCGCTATGCAAAAGGCGAATTTTTAAATGAATGTGATAAATTGATCTATTCTTCTCCTCTGTGTTAGTCTTGCTCTCTCCCTGCGTGAAACTCCCTCAGCACTTGAGTTCTGTGGCTCTCACGCAACACTTTATAAATGCTGCTTTGATTGCTTTAATCCTGTTAACGTACCTGTCCGATCTCCTAGACCACACCGCAAGTTGCTCGCAACTGTGGACCGGGTCTGTGACCCTGGTACCTCTCCCCATGTCTAATTCACAGTCAGTGATTCCTTTTATAATTTTTTATTTTGGTTGATTACACAAGTAAAACATGCTCCTGGTAGGATTACATGTTTATTGGCAGAGTAAATCAGCAGAGAGAAAAAATGCACAGCCTCCAGAGCAATTAAAGGAATGCAAATTTTTTTAATGGAAGATGTGCTTCTAGTTTCTACGTGTATTAAATGAAGACAAATCAATAAAAATGATAAAGTGCTATGTGGGAATGATTATGGGAAACAGATATGTTATACAGCACAGGCGAGGGAGGTGCTGTCCTCTGATTGAAGACTTTTGGAGCACCACCTGGTGACACATGACGGGAAGTTTAAAGAGCCTCATGGCTTGAATCTGGGGCATGAATGTTCACCCTGGCACCCGGGCGCCCTGACCACTGCTCCTCCACCAGCGCTGTCCCACTGCCCTCCCCGCCTGGGCTCCCCTGCCTCCTGGTGCCTGGGTTTCCTCCTGCTCCGGGTGGGGGGGTGCTCAGCCACGGGTGGCCACGCCTCACCAAGGCAGGAGGATCACTTGAGGTCAGGAGTCTGAGGTTGCTGTGAGCTATGATCATGCCACTGCCCTCACGTCCTGGCAAGAAAGTGAGAGCCTATCTCTAAAAACAAACCAACCAACAAACAAAAAAACCCAAGAAAAACAAAGAAGACCAAAAACAAACAGGAAAACACAAAAGGCTAACCAGAGTGTCCTTTAAAAGGGGCCGTATTCCACTGTAGTGATTCGCGGAGCATTTTGGCCCAGACTCCCATAGGATTAGCAGAGACCACGTCGTTAGCTGGCTGGGGGATTCCTCGCTCTCTGGCAGGAAATACCCTGCCCAACCTGGGGGAAGTTCCAGTCCAACCTCCATTCAAGTGTCCCCTCCCCTGGCTCGAGGGGAGTCCTAAATAACATTTGCTGTTGGCTTTTTAACAGCTCCGGTAGAAATGTGTCTGGTCGGACTTCTTTTTTCACAACTGCAGTTAATGGACCTTCCTCTATGGTGGTCCCAAGTTGTTGGTATGGTGCCAGCCCCGTATTTGTTTTAACCAAATTAAGGTTTTTAATGGCTTGAGGCAAAACCTTCGCCCACCCATGCAAGGTATTGGATTGTAAAAGTGCTCACAGTTGTGTCTTTAAAATATTGATTTTTTTTTTTTTTTAAATCAACCTGCCTCTTGGGGATTATATGGTAAATGAAATCTCCAATCCATGTGCCTTCATGTGCCCAAACTTGGACATAATGTCCCGTGAAATGCGTGCCTTGGTCACTACCCATGCGTCGAGGGCAGCCACACATGACACTGCACTGTTCCAAACCCTTGATGGTGGCTGTTTGGTTTGTCCTTTTGCGAGGGAAGGCCTGCGACACTCCATGGCAGTGTCTATGCGCGTTAGTGCATGCTTCTGTCCCAAGCTTACTGGCAGGGACCCGATGTAGTCTATCTGCCAGTCTCTCACAGGGGCAGCTGTCTTGTATACATGGAGTGTGGCAGGGGCACAGGTGGGAGCAAACTTAGCAAGTTTGTTGCTGCCACCCCTAAATCCACGTGGCGCAGGGGCAGTCACACTCGCCCTGCTGTCTGCAGCCCATGCACGCACCGCAGCGCCTCTGTGCTCACGCACCCAGTTAGCCCAGATGACTACAAGGGAGCCAGTGTTCCAATTTCGGCTAGGGTATCAGAAGCCACCTTGCCAGGGGATGAATCTGACTGACGTGCTGAAACAGGGCACACAGTTAGGCTCATGCTGGGTCCTTGTGTCCTCTACCAAATGCCTCTCCATATCACAGCTCCCTATAAGGCTTTTTTTAAGCACATGCCAGTCATCTTGGGCCCACTGGGCAAGCCAAGTTGTAAGACCCTTCCATACTGCCCAACTGTCTATACAGAGAACTACAGGCCATGGCTCGTGGGTGCAAACCAGCCATGCAGCTCAGAGTTGTGCCCGCTGACTTCCTGGTTGCATTCCCATCTCAAACCGGATGGCACCTGTCTGCTGTTGTGCAGCTACTGTCATCCATACGTAGGGGTTACCTTGGCTCCACCCCTCTGAGGACCAAGCGTTTTCAGGAAAGGGGCTGTGCCTTCATGTGCCTTCATTGGAGGCAGTTTTCTGGGGGTCCATAGTACACAGTAGAGGCAGCGTTGGTCTCATGGTGCCCTGGCCCATGGAATGAACTGCATTCCCCAGGGGACTCGTGGAGAGGGCACTGTGTTGTTGCAGGTACATGTGACACCTTTGTGAAGTGGAGGCATGGGCAGAAGCTGGGGCAGGCCTGGCGAAAAACCCTTCCATCTGGCCCTTGAGAGCGAGACCAGTTTTCACTGTTACTGGGCCCTGGTGACCTCCCTTCTTTGGTCCAACTGGCTTTGTTTCTCTCTTTTTTTCTTTTTCTTAAGTGACCATTTGGACCTTGTCTCTTCCTTTTTCCGTCTCTCCAAGATCAGCCATGGCGCCTCCCACGTTATGCACACGTGGTCCCGCAAGGGAGGGGGCCCTGCCACTCCTGGCAGCACTTTGTCTCATTTGTTCAGCTTTGCTCCCTGCTAGGGAAAAGCCATCCCCACCAGCATCCCACAGCCACACCATCCATGTGGCTGAGCTTTCTCTCGGAGGCTGCTTAAAAGTTTCTGCTATGTCCAGTAATTCTGCCGAGGGCTGCATGTGTTGGGCTTTTGCTTTCCACTGCATGACGGTCTTGCTTTCAAAAGGGGAGGATCCTTCTCCTCCTCCTCCAAGATAACCTCTATGTGGTCACCTGATTCATTAGTTTGTTCCCAACAATCCCAGGTATTCCAGACTGGCTTGGCAAGGGCAGCCCACACCTTGGGCTGGTGCAGCCTTTTCCTTCCCAGCCGTGCAAAGTGGCAAGGTAAGGTTTCCAACGGTGTCTCCTGAATTTCAAACTTACCCACCAAACCACACACTAACACAGATGTGGAAGCTCTTGTATCCCTTTCTAATTGCGATTCTCCCTCTAACTTGTTTACATTCGCCTCGGCCTCTACCTGTGCTTTCGCAGCCACTTGCACAGCCTGTAACAGTGGCAAACTCACCATTGTCCCTGCGTGGCGACGGTAAGTCGTACCACAGCAAGTCATACTGCTGTCTACTAACAGGTCTTCTAGACCCTCCAGCATTTTCAGGGTGTCCCATACTCACGCGGTGGTCCACAAGCATCCAGAAAACAGCAGCACCACCCCCCTCAGATGAGGACGGCCACCTCGGGACTGCCCCTGCGGACGCTTCTTTACCCTGGCTCATGCTTCGGTTTCCTGGGGGCTTGGTCTGTGAAAGGGTCTTATATGCAAAACGACTCCCAAATGCTGAAGAAGCCGAGAAACCACAGAAGGAGGCAGGCAAATGCAGCTTGTTGGTAGAGGATAATTTATTAGGGCGACTTGCAGACAGAAGCATGGTCTTGGGCAGCCACAAAACAAGTGGATCTCCACACCACAACCCCCTCCCCGGTGCTCTGGGAGGAATGCTAGGGGGCTGAGAGAATGCTGCGGCATCACAGTGCACCGGCATCAAGGGTAGTTTTGGAGGAAAGTTGAAACTTACAGTGAATAGGTTCTCCTGCGTAAAAAGTAATACATCAGTTAGACATTTTGGAGGCATTCCCAGACTCAGAGTTAGTTAGGAGGATTAGTATTTAAAAACAAAGTCACTCTTGTTCCCACAAATCCTCCCCGGTTCCCCACTCTTCCCATCTTACACAGGAGCAGACAACTGGGGCTCACCAGGCAAGCGAAGGACCCCAGGGCAGGCACAGGCACAGGGAGGTGGGGACGCCGCACTGAGAGCCCCACAGGCCTAACCGTGAGCCCCCAGATCTCCTGTACCCATGCAACGAGGATGGGGTGCCATAAAAACGGAACGTGCAGAGAATCACAGAAGAGTGCTCACAGCGAACTTTACAATTCTGTCTGCCACCAGTATAAATATTAAGTTCTGGGAGGAGGATGCTGGCTGGGGGAGTGAAAACTAATCTTCACATCAAGGAGTTGAAAGATAATGTCTAAGATTTCTAAGTGAATAAATAGAGGCAATAACATATAATCTGGAGTTAGGAAGGTAACCACAAGAAGAAACCACAAAAACCTGTTAAAAAAAATGTTATCGGCCAGGCGCCGTGGCTCATGCCTGTAATCCTAGCACTCTGGGAGGCCGAGGCGGGAGGATCCCTTGAGCTCGGGAGTTTGAGACCAGCCTGAGCAAGAGCAATACCCTGTTTCTACTATAAATAGAAAGAAATTAGCCAAACAACTAAAAAAAAAAAAAAAAATAGAAAAATTAGCCGGGCATGGTGGTGCATGCCTGTAGTTCCAACTACTCAGGACACTGAGGCAGAAGGATTGCTTGAGCCCAGGAGTTTGAGGTTGCTGTGAGCTAGGCTGATGCCACGGCACTCTAGCCCGGGGAACAGAGTGAGACGCTGTCTCAAAAAAAAAAAAAAAAAAAAAAAATGTTATCTCTGAGTTGCGGATTCAAGGAGGGAGAGTAGGGAGGCCACTCCTTTTCGTTGTAACCTGCTTTGTACTATCTGATCTGTTGCCATACACGTGTACTACATTTAAAAACAAATGTTAAAAATCAAATAGGATGACTGTCTCCAGTAATGAGGTCTGGAAATTCAGTCACACCACTGGCATCAAAGACCTGCCTGTTAAGACTCAACAATATTGGTCAGCTACTAGGAGATGGAGCCACCTGGTCAGTAGCCGTGCTGCACAGCCAAAGAAATAATCAATAGCTTGAACAGGCAACCCACAGAATGGGGAAAAATATCTACAAACTATCCATCCTACAGAGGACTAATATCCAGAATTTATAAAGAACTCAAACAACTCAACAACAACAACAAAAACCACTTAAAAAATGGGCTAAGAACATAAATAGACATTTTTCAAAAGAAGACAAACACATTGCTAAGAAACATATGAAAACATGTTCAACATCACTCATCAACAGAGAAATACAAATTAAAACCACAATGAGATATCATCTTACACCAATCAGAATGGCCATTATTAAAAAGACAAAAAGTAACAGATGTTGGCAAGGATGTGAAGAAGAGGGAACTATTATACACCATTGGTGGGAATGTAAATTAGTGCAACTTCTATGAAAAACAGTATGGAGATTTCTCAAAGAACTGAAAATAGAACTACTATACAATCTAGCAATCCCACTACTGGGTTCCTAACCAAAGGAAAAGAAATCAATATATATTATAAAAAGACACCTGCACTTGTATGTTTATAGCAGCACTATTTACAATAGCAAAGATATGGAATCAACCTAAGTGTCCATCAAGGGAGGATTGCATAAAGAATGTGGTATATATACACAATGGAATATCATTCAGCTGTAAAAAAGAATGAAATCCTGTCTTTTGCAGCAACATGGATGGAGGCCATTACCTTAAGTGAAACAACTCAGACACAGAAAGACAAAAACCTCATGTTCTCACTTGTAAGTGGGGGCTAAATAACCGGTACACATGGAAACAAGAGTGTGGAATGATGGACACTGGAGCCTGGGGGTGGCGGGGAGGGGTGGATGCTGGTTGCTCGGTGGGGACAATGTGTATTGCTTCAGTGACGGATGCACTGAAGACCCCGACTTCACCACAGTGCAACATAGCAGTTTAACAAAGTTGCACCTGTACCCCATGAATATATACAAATTTTTACAACGGGGGAAAAATCTGATAATGTTTTCATCATGCAGTCTTTTAACTACCATAGCTTGTGTAACAGAAATTATTGCATGTCCCAGGAGATGTCTAAGAAAACATTGTTTGTAACCAAAGCAGTCCAGCAGTGGTTAATCACATGGTTTTCTTTCTTTGCTGTTTTAAAGTTCTGGTGGACCAGTGACCAGCTATCTGAGAGAGACTGTGAGCCTTAGTGGTACCCTCTTCCCCCTAGAAACAGGAGCGAGGCCCTAGGTGCAATGGGGTTTCCTGTTCAGGTTAGCAAATGAGCAGGCAGCACTCTGTATACTTCAGTGGAAACTGTCTAAGACAGCCTGTTAAGTAGCATCCCTGTGATTTGTGTTTTTAAAACATCTTGTAAATCATAAATCTGACTCATTGAAGAATCGGCGGATTCCATGGGGATGTCTGGTTCTGGCCTGCTAGCCTGGAAGCCTCCGCTCTCTGCAAGGCGCATTAGAGGTTCAACTCAGAATGCAGAGGGGTAGATACCTGGGTACTGCGTCCTTCACCAGCTCTCTGGATGTAACCAATAGCTCTACTCCTGGGTGCCTTTTGACAGTAACTGTCATCAATAAGCTTTATTAGTTGTGTAAATTTATTTTGCCTTTTTTTCCCATTCTAATTAACTTCCTCAAAACCCTGCTGTTATCTAGTCTCTCTTCTGTTCAAAACGTTCAGTGCATCCTGTCTGCACCTTATATAAAATACCGTAGTTATTTACATATCATCCCTTGGATGAGTGTTCAGGCCATGGAAAATTTTCTGCGATTATGAGCAATACTGTTCATAATGCAAATTTTCCAGCCTGGTATCCAAGGGCCCTCATACTGTGTCACAGATTAGTTAAATCCGCTACCTCAATTGGGCTCTTGTACTTACGCCCACCCATCATGCCTCCGTTCCTTCTCCTCCGCACCACTACAGGGGCTTCTCAAGGGTCAGCCTGACACCCACTTCCTCCGTAGATGCTGGATTGATTGCTGCTTCGTGACTGCTCCCATCTCAGACTCCTAAAACATTTGCCATTAATGTCACTCAGGTGGCACTTAACTGCCTTGGAACTTTTTTGTGTATGTCCTAATTCCCCAAGTAGATTAATAAAGTGACCTGTAGGCAGGAACAGTGTCTCAGAGAGTCTTAAACAGAACGGAGATCCCTGAAGCATCTAGCCCAGTTCCTGTGGTAAATTCAGTCAATAGCTGGTGGCTGTCATTGAACACAAAATCTATTCAATATATGATAGTGCTGGTCATGGTGGCTCACACCTATAATCCCTGCATTTTTGGGTCCCCAAGGTGGGAGGATCACTTTTGAGACCAGGAGTTTGAGATCAGCCTGGGCAACATAGTGAGACCCCCATCATTACAAAAAAATTTTTAAAAATTAGCTGAGGGTGGTGGCACATGCCTGTAGTCCCAACTACTAGGGACGCTGAGGCAGAAGGATCGCTTGAGCCTAAGAGTTTGAGGTTGCTGTGAGCTACGATCATGCCACTGCATTCTAGCCTCGATGTGATAGAGCAAGACCCTGTCTCCAAAAAAATGAATAAACAAATATTTGAGAGTATATTTATAAGAGGTTTTTTTTTTTAAGTCTTAATATTCTCCTGTAGGTTGCATTATCCTACCCAAGTGAAAATAATTCATTGTAAAAAAGAAAAAAAATTAGTACAAAGAGGTATTTTAAAAATTTTTAAGACGAGTAGAGAGTAGAGGTCACCTCCAATCTCAGGTACCCCAATTCTTTTTAAATGTAAGTATCTTCATCACTGAAGATTTGCACATTGTAAAATTACCCACAGGAGTGGGTGCATGTTCCACAGACACCTTTTCTCAGGTTGGCGGCGGAGTTGGAGAAGAGAGACCGGCGTGACAGTTCTCCTGTGGTTGGCAAAGCCTCCCGTGCGCACACGCTGGACAGGCAAGGTCACCACCTCACACGTGGGCATCCCTCTGCCCCAGACAGAGAAGCTCTGGCGAGCGTAACCACCTACCACCCTCTATCTGTAATTTAGGGAAACTGCTGCTGCCTCTCCACCCGGCCGCAGCCAAGGACTGCTTTCTGCAAACGCTGGAGGAAATACTGGAAAGGGGTAAAGAAGAAAACAAAAATCACCCCCCAGAGATAACCACTAATAATATTTCAGAAAAATTTCCCCAATACTACACACGCGTGCCACACGGCCCCCTCCCCCAATTGGGGCTCACGCCTATGTACAGGAGAGAGGCTGTGTGGGTCCCTTACAAGCAAGGTCTCTGGAGCCTGACTCCACCGCCCACCCCCAGGCTGGAAGCTGACCCTACCGCACACTGCACACTAGAGCGCTCTCTGTGCACGTTCCCTCTCCTGTAACATTGGAACAATAGTATCTGCTGTAGCGTTGCTTTGAGCTTAAATGAGATACAAAGTGTTCTAACAGCACCAGTATATAGAAAGAACTATGCAACTATGAATTGTCGTGATTGTACAGTCCTCCATTCTCCATCTTACCTTCGAACTTAACATACTTCACATTTTATCATAACCATGTTGTTAAATATTCTTTAAAAATACTATTTTTATGATTATACAGACCTCCTTTTACTTAACATTTTATCATAACCACATGTTTTTAAACATTCTTTGAAAATATTATTTTTTATGTCTATATAATTAATATATTCTGTTTTCCTAAATATACCACAATTTATTTATCATTTTCTTCTGTTGCTGGACGTTTAAGTTGTTTCCTATTTATTACTATTATAAGTAATACTGTGATGATATACTTCAAACTTTGGTCACATCCCTGGTTATTTTCTTAGGGTGGATTTCTAACATAGAATTTCTAAAATGAGAGGGCATACACATTGCTTAATGTTTTTATTACCAGACTGCTATCCAGAAATAATATACCAATTTTACGCTCATCAGTCCCGTGTGAGTGGCCCTCTCATTACACCCTTGAGAGCATTTTAGTATCATCTCTTTTTCTTCTTTGCCATTTGGGGAAAGGAAAGTTTTTATTTCATTTAATTTTGATTTTGATTGATAGTGAGGCTAAACTTTTATGACTATGTTAGTTAGTTGCATTTTCCCTTTTTTCAGAGACAGGGTCTTGCTCTGTCATCCAGGCTGGAGTGCAGTGGCCCGATCATAGGTCACTGTAACTTAGAACGCCTGGGCTCAAGCAGCCGTCCTGTCTCAGCCTCCTGAGTCACTGGGATTACAGGCATGAGCCACCACGCCCTGCCCTCATGGGCATTTTTAATTGACAAAAATTGTGTATGTTACTGGTGTACGATGTGATGTCTTGATATAGGTACATATTCCAAAATGATTAAATCAAGCTATTTAACATAGCCGTTAACTCACAAACTTATCATTTTTTTAGTAAGAACATTTAAGACCTACTCTCTCAGCAATTTTTAAGTATACAATACAGTATTATTAACTACAGGCATCACACTGTACCGTGGCTCTCCAGAACTTGTCCCTCCTATCTAACTGAAACTTTGTGCCTTTTGACCAACATCTCCCCATCCCCTCCCCCTACACCCCTGCCAATACCCACAGCCCCTGGTAAGCACCATTCTATTCTCTGCTTGACTTTTTTTTTTTTATTTGACTTTTTTAGATTCCACACATAAGTGAGATCACGCAGAATCTGTCTTTCCGTGCCAGGTGTATTTCTCTTGGTATGTTCTCCAGGTTCATCCGTGTTACCAAGCATTGGTGGTTCAGTGGTAGAATTCTCGCCTGCCAGGTTCATCCGTGTTGTTGCAAGTGACAGGATTTTCTAATTTTTACAGACTGAATAGTATTTCATTGGGTCTATATACCACGTTTTCTTTATCCATTCATCTGTTGATGGATGCTTGGGTTGATTCCATATCTTGGCTATTGTGTACAGTGCTGCAATGAACATGGGAGTACAGATATGTCTTCAACACGCTGATTTCATTTCCTTTAGATCTACCCAGTAGTGGGATTGTTGGATCATATGGTAGTTCTATTTTTAATATTTTTAGGAACCACCATACTGTTTTCCATAATGACTGTACCATATGTATTTTTCTCTTTGGGAAACTTTCTGTTTATGTCCTCATTTTTATTTGTTTTGTTTTTAGTTGAATTGTAAAAAGACTTTTAAATATTAATTGATAAATTCTCATTATGTATTGGTAATTTGATTTTTCTATCACATTTTATTTTTTCTGGTTTATGGAATGCCTGCTTTATAGTTTGATAAGTACCTGTAATTACTTAAGCATCATTGGCCTAGTAATGCCATCCTCCTTTCAGAAAACCATTGCACCCACATGAACATGAAAAAAGAAAGACCCCAGAACTTAGACTAACAGGGAAAATTAGATAATATTTCCAAAAAAGTATGACTGAAAGGACATTCCTAGACTTTCAGATGGGCTTGGAGACATCAGGAACATGCTTAACAGTTATTTCTTTTTTTTCCTTCCACCTAGGCTAATAGGTGCCTCTAAAACCTTATAACCACTTGTACATCTCACAGTCCAGAGCTGGGCAAATGGGGAAGGGAAGGAGAGCTTGATGAGGACAGAGAAGCGCAAAGTCCCATAAGCGGAGGGGACTATCCCCAGGAATGGCTTTATGGAATATGGAATGCAACAATGCCAACTTCCCAAGAGATTCCTTTCCCTCAATTGAGGCATGGTGGAGCCACCAGGACCTTCAAGGGAAGCAAAACTCCCTCCACAGCAACCAGCGTACACATGTGGCTCAAGGACCGGATGGATATAACCTCCCTCCAAAGCCTTGGAAACAACTCCAGGGAGGGGCACAAAGAGGATCTTGAATGGGCTGACATTCTGTTTCCATAGCAAAAGAATAAAGAATCAAAATAGAAATTTAATGGAGTTACAGAAAAATAAAGTTTTATTTCTTATATATTTGAAAGATTTCACTGTGTTTTTTTAAAAAGGGAATCACAAAAAAAGGAGATCAGCAAGTAAACATCTACCTAAGAAATTCCCACAGCTCTAGCCGGGTGCGGTGGCTCACGCCTTCAATTTTAGCACTCTGGGAGGCCGAGGCGGGGAGGATCGTTTGAGCTCAGGAGTTCGAGACCAGCCTGAGCAAGAGCGAGACCCCATCTCCACTACAAATAGAAAGAAATTAGCTGAACAACTAAAAACGTATAGAAAAAAAATTAGCTGGGCATGGTGGCACATGTCTGTAGTCCCAGCTACTCGGGAGGCTGAGGCAGAAGGATTACTTTAGCCCAGGGGTTTGAGGTTGCTGTGAGCTAGGCTGATGCCACGGCACTCACTCTAGCGCGGGCAACAGAGCAAGGCTCTGTCTCCAAAAAAATGAAAATAAAAAAAGAAATTCCCACAATTCTTAAGAAGAAACTGAAGATGTGTCCAAAATTCCATTAAATCAGCACAGTTAACTTCTCCACCTGCAATGTGGAAGACATTATCTGTTCCAATTTTCCAAGGTGGAGGCCATCAGTTTCTTCTTCACCAGTTGGCTACTCACAAGCACCACATGTGTAAATATCCCTAAAGAGCTAGAATGAAGATAACTGGCTCCAAAAGTTGCCCAGCACACATGAGCAAGGACCTTGCGACAACAAGACCTCCAGATGATCCTACTCAAAGATTCCTCCTTCTTCTCCTCTCCTTGCATGGCACAGGCCCAACTCTGCAAGCCCCCCTAGCCCTTTCCCCCTGCCTTTGATCAGAGGGTGATCCCCATCAGTCCCAGCCTCCTCCTCACTGAAGCAGAGCGGTCTCTTGTGGGAGGAAGCAAGTAGAGGGAGGACCATAGGACCCAGATCCAAAAGAAGGGTCTGGAAAAGATGCTCAACATCACTAATCATTGGGGAAATGCAAAGCAAAACTACAATGAGATAACATTTTATACCCATTAAGATGGCTACTATTAAAAAAAAAAAGACGGGGAGAAATTGGAACCTTTGTGCATTTTTGGTGTGTATGTGAAATGATGCAGCCAACAGTGGAAAACCATGTGATTGAGCAATTCCACTTCTGGGTATATTCCGCAAAGAGTTCAAAGCAGGGGCTCAAACAGATACCTGTACATTCATGTTCATAGCAGCATTATTCACACTAGACAGAAAGTAGACGCAACCCAAGTGTTCATCGACGGATGAATGGATAAACAAAATGTGGTATATACTCGCAATGGAATATCATTCAGCCTTGAAAAGGAAGGAAATCCTAACACATGCTACAACATGGGTGTAGCATGAAAACATCACGCTAAGTGAAGTAAGTCAGACACAGACAAACATTGTATGATTCCATTAATATGAGGTTCCTAGAGTAGTCAAATCCAGAGACAGACAACAGAATGGTGGCTGTTGGGGGCTAAGGGAAGCGGGGAACAGGGATTTTTTTTTTTTTTTTTTTTTGAGACAGAGTCTTGCTCTGTTGCCCGAGCTCAGTCTCTCAAGTAGCTGGGACTACAGGCATGTGCCACCATGCCCGGCTAATTTTTTCTATACATATTTTTAGTTGTCCGGCTAATTTCTTTCTATTTTTTTTAGTAGAGACGGGGTCTCGCTCTTGCTCAGGCTGGTCTCGAACTCCTGACCTCGAACGATCCTCCCGCCTCGGCCTCCCAGAGTGCTAGGATTACAGGCGTGAGCCACCGCGCCCGGGCGGGGAGTTATTTTTTAATGGGTAGGAAGTTTCAGTTTGGGAAGATGAAGAGATTCTGGAAACGGAAGGCGGATAGTTGCACATTGGATACGAATGCACTTAATGCCACTGAACTGTGCACTTAAAAAGTGGCGTAAATGGTGAGAAAAGAAGAACGGGAGGCGGGGGAAACAGAGAAAAGGAGGAGAAGAAACATAATGGTCCCTCACAGAAACAGAACGGGAACATGGACCGCACAGCACTGGATTTACTACTTGGGAAACCAGAGCGCATTCCCCCTTCCGTGGGGTAAGGAGAAGAGGAGAGAGACCCCACCCACCCGCACGAGCTCTCGGGACTGGGCTGCCCAGGAAAAAACCTGAAGCCAGGAGGTGCCTTCCTCACCCCGGGGAGGTGGGGCACAGTGCCGGAGTTCTACCCTCCGCCTGGTTTCCAGTGGATCCAATTCGGAAGTCAGGGAAGGAGAAGCCTTCAGAGGCCATTTCCAGCGTAAAGGCGTGTCTTCATTGCCACTTTGGCCGTACCGCCCCTAAACCACGCGTTCTCAACGGAGGCCACGCCCCCTCCAAGGGATGCAAACTGGCTCTTAGGAGGTGGCAAGAGTCTTACTTTTTATGTACACAGCATGGATGCACGTACAGTACACACACAGACACAAGTGCGTGCTATTAAAATTTATAGGGTGGGAGGCGACTTGGGAAAAAAATGGCGAAGGGACCATAACCACCATCCTGAAAAAAGGTTGAGGACACTGCCCTGAAGTTTGGGGTCTAAAAGGATGCGACCCTCCATCCTCTAAGCCTGCACGGCCCTCGGTTCTTCCTTCCCAGGACGTGTGGCATGTCGTCTGTGACCTCATCCCCTAGGCACGCTCTCCCCAGGGGACCACGCTGCTGGCGGGGGCACGTCCTGCTGGCCTCGGTCCCTTGGGCGGCGCACGCACAGTACGCAGCCGTCGCCGGAGAACCGGGCCGGCCTGCAGACCGCCGGCCGCCGAGGCGACGAGGGCCGTGCTTTGTGCCCAGAGAGGCCCGGAGTCGCCCGGGCTCCCGTGGCTCCGCCCATTCTACCCCCACCCCGCGCGGCCGGGGACTTGGACTCTGTCCTCCCGCGCCCGGGCAGCCGCAGCCTCCTCGGCGCGCCGCGCGGCCCCCGCGTCCGTGCCCAGGGTGGCGACGCCCGGGGTGGCGAGAGCCGCTGCCGCCGCCGCCGCGGAAATCTGTATGCACCGCAGGGCGGCCTGAGTAGCTGGGTCTCTGTGGCGCAATCGGTTAGCGCGTTCGGCTGTTAACCGAAAGGTTGGTGGTTCGAGCCCACCCAGGGACGACAGCGCTTCTTTTCCCGAGACTATCTCCACGAACTGAGCTCATTTTAAAATTGCAACTGTGAGATTTTTAATCCACTGAGAGTACGACGCTACCACGTTTCTAGGACAAAGGGTGACGCTGCGTCTGGACGGGCAGCCGGCCGCTTGGCAATTCTATCCGTACCATTTATGCAAGGTGAACTTGCACGTGAACTTCAGGCGACCTGACCAAGAATGCTCACAGGCAGCGGTCTTTGTAACGGCGAAAGAGCAACCCAATTGTGCATTGACAAGTGAGTGAATAAATGCTACTGGTTTCTCTCAGAAAAATCTGACAGCACCAAAAAGCAAATGTAGTTATTTAACATTGCCTTATCTACTTCCAAAAGGAAAAGCAGCCTCCCAGAGGAAACGTGCAGAGAGGAGTCATTCAAAAGTATGTGGAAGCTTAAAAAACTATCCAATTAAGTTGTTACAGCTGTTGGACAATGGACTTGAATCTAGGGAAAGACGTTAATGTTTACCTTAGATTGCTGACAGAATTACCCCTGAAATTACACTCAAGCAGAAATTGTTTGTGTGGGTTACTATTGGAAAGGTTTTTGTTGCCCGGGCCTAGAGTGCCGTGGCATCAGCCTAGCTCACAGCAACCGCAAACTCCTGGGCTCGAGTAGTCCTCTTGCCTCAGTCTCCCATCCCAAGTAGCTGGGACTACAGGCATGTGCCACCATGCCCGGCTAATTTTTTCTATATATTTTTAGTTGTCCAATTAATTTCTATTTTTAGTGGAGACGGGGTCTCGTTCTTGCTCAGGCTGGTTTCGAACTCCTGACCTTGAGCGATCCACCTGCCTTGGCCTCCCAGAGTGCTAGGATTACAGGTGTGAACCACCGTGCGCCCGGCCCTATTGGAAAGTTTTGAATGATATATTTGCAACTCTGGCTAACAGAAGACACAAATATTTTTCAAGCAGAGGATTCATATAAGACCTTCAATAAAGAGAAAGAATTACATGATAATAACATAATAATATAATTCATTTTTGCCAGGATTGAGGTCGTATTGTAGGTGCTTTGTCTCTGGGATCTGGATACAATCTAGAGACCTAGAAGAAAGAATAGTTAACTGAGTCACCAAGACTGACTTTAAGGGAATGCCTTGGCAAATGGTGGTTGATAATTATTAATCAAATAATTGATAATAAAATATCCTCTATTGTTTAGTTAGTAGCCTTAAAAAAGGAGACACAACATTGCACTTATGGTCAAATTTCCAGGCAGTATAACAAGTAGCTCCCCAAAATATTTAGGCCTTTCTGATGCCCATCTAAATTCCAAACTTCCCATCTACACTTAAGGGTAGCTTACAGTAGAAACAACAAAACAAGGGGAAATTAGGTCATAAGATCATTTGTAGATTGTTCAAATCTAGTCTACAATTTCAAAATGAAGGGCATATTTGCTTTTGCTAAAATTATGAAGACTTAGCATGCCCTTCCACTTTGAAACTGAATTATCTTGAATATTTACCTTGGGATACAAGCTCCTTAGGGGCAGAAACTATTTTCTGTTATTAATATTAATGATCATTTTAGGCTCCAAGGTATTTCTTTCAAGATACATCTTAAATCCTTGAGCTTAGCACACAAGGGCTTGCATGATCCATATCCTTGTCTCCTACCATGTTCCTTCATGAAAACTTCACGTGGTTATATGCAGTTCCCAAGGGTTCACCACACCCCCCTGAAGCAGTGAGTTGCTTATTGCCTACACTGGAATATGACCTTATTTTTTTGTTTTTGTTTTTGTTTTTTTGAGATAGTGTCTCACTTTGTTGCCCGGGCTAGAGTGCCGTGGCATCAACCTAGCTCACAGCAACCGCAAACTCCTGGGCTCAAGCAGTCTTTCTGCCTCAGCCTCCCAAGTAGCTGGGACTACAGGCATGTGCCACCATGCCCAGCTAATTTTTTCTATATATTTTTAACTGGCCAATTAATTTCTATTTTTTTTTTTTTTAGTAGAGACGGGGGTCTCACTCTTGCTCAGGCTGGTTTTGAACTCCTGACTTTGAGCAATCCACCCACCTCGGCCTCCCAGAGTGCTAGGATTACAGGTGTGAGCCACCGTGCCCGGCCCGGAATATGAACTTGTTGAGAGCAGGGACCAGGTTTTCATTCAGGTCGTTTGCCAATCTGCACAGGCCTGCCACATAGCACACACTCACTGTAGAAGTGAATCCCTTCTCAGGGCATGGTTTGCAGAGATGGGCAGTTATATAAAAATGCATTTTGATGAAGTGTCAACAAGACACCCACAGAAAAACGTCCCTAGGGAGTGGAGGAGGTGGTCAACATAGCCTGGAGTTAAAACTATCTTCATGGAGTGTTTGAAACAACCCGGAAAGATCTGGATAGGTGAGAGGCAGGGGAGAGGCATTTAAGGCTGGGAAAATTTGAGACAAAATGAAAATGTTCTTAGCTTGTGGAAGAGCCTTGAAGATCCAACTTCACCCTTAAAGAAAAGAGAGGAAACTATTAGAGGTTTCTGTTTCAGGACAGAATGAAATCTATTTAGGTGGTTGGTCTAGTGACAGGGTAGGGGAAAAATAAAAGATCAGAGAATAGCTAAGTGGCAATTATATTTCAAAGGAGAGGCCATGAGGCTCAGGCTAAGGTGGGTATAGAGAAGGCAGCATGGGTGCCATTGAAGGGAAGATTGGGCAAGACCCGGGGACTGAAACAGGAAGGAAGTGTCCAAGGTGATGTCTATGTTTAGAGGCTGAGTAACCCTGTTAATAGATGTTTAAAATCTACAGGGGTCTTAAACAAAATAGGAAATAAGAAAAATTACAAATTATCTATGCTCTTAGCTTACTTGTGGCTGATTCTCTGCCATGAGTTTTTCTTCAACCTAGAACCTAATTGCAGAAAGTCTTTTTTTTTTTAAGTTAAACTTCATTTATTTAAATCTAACTTCCCATGAAACTACTTTAGGGGTCCATGGAGCCCTATGAAAATCCAAATGAGAAGCTAAAGACTTAAAATATGCATAGTCACAGATAAAATTTTGTTTATAATGTCTAAGGGCTCTGAAGCAAAATTCTTGGCCTCAGATTTTGAAGTCCCAGCTTTTATTTTATTTATTGCATTTGTATTAATTATTTAATTCTAATAAGTGTCACAAAGCATGTCAAATCCATAGTGTTGTGGTATTGGAAAATTACTATACAGAAGATTTTAAGGTAACAAAAAATCAGAATAAAATAATAAACAACTTAAGTCCAAAAAAACTGCCTTGAGGTTTTAACACCTAATGATTCATTGTGACCATCTGAAATGACCGGATGCGATGACTTTAACATATTGATCCTTTCAGGGTCACTTCTATAGGGATTGACGCCATTGGCAGATAGCAGTTTGTATTTTTTTCCTTGTGAGTTACTTTAATGACACTCAGCAAACTGCTATATTTTAGTTATCCCTCATAGAAATTGAGCTATTTTTCACTGCTATTTAATAAAAATAAAACAAAAATTATTGTCTGTGAAAGATGACAAACTAGTCATTCCCAAACAAGTAAATCAATACACACTTCAAAATAAGATCTTCAATTATCTTAGTAATAAACTGAGATTATTGAATGTGAGCATAATGATGATTTATACTTAATCAACAGTGTATTCACTCACACTTGAGTACATGTCTGATCACTGGAATTCACTATGATAAAGACTACATAGGTGAAAATCTGCCATGGATAAGACCCCATATAGGACTAAGGTTTTAAATATAGAATTTCTCTATTAATTACCAAGCACAGGGCTTTTTTTTTTTTTTTTTTTTTTTGATACAGTCTCACTCTGTTGTCCAGGCTAGAGTGCAGTGGCGACAGCCTAGCTCACAGCAACCTCAAACTCCTGGGCTCAGGAGATCCTCTTGCCTCAGCCTCCCAAGTAGCTGGGACTATAGGCACACGCCATCACACCTGGCTAATTTTTCTATTTTTTTGGAGAATTGGGATCTTGCTCTTGCTCAGGCTGGTCTTGAACTCTTGGCCTCAAGGGATCCTCCCGCCTCAGCCTCCCAGAGTGCTGGGATCTCAGGCATGAGGCACTTTGCCTGGCCCCAAGCAGGGATTCTTTACACCGCAAGTTCCACAGCCAGTGGGAGGGTAGTTTACAACTGCAAACATTTTGCCATCCTGCTGAGTAGGCCTGGTTTACATCGCCTTAGGGCTGAGGGCAGCATTAAGTATCAGGTGAGTTGTAGAGACACTTGAACCTCCTCCGTATATTTAGATAATATCTGCCTCCCAGCCCAGTAGGAAGGCTGTAATAAAGAGAAAGCTGGCAAGAAGGGTACTTTACCAAGCTATTAAGTGCCTGCAATAACTAAGCAGAAAATGCATTCTCATTTTAAGATTTAAAGTATTTCATAGGGCTCCTTTTCTCCCTATGACCTCTTGCTTCTGTGGTTATATTTAATCAGCTGCTTATTTTAACATTCTCCGATACCAGATTTATTGTCGCGTCAGTACTCTGCTACCTTGCAAAGGTTCATCAGTGCCTTCCATGGATGTGCTGACTTCGAAGCGTCCTAATGTGCCTTCAGCCCCCCTGCTGCTTCAGGGGCTCCCGCAGGGTGCACCACTGAGGAAGTGGGGGTGTGGAAGTCTTGGTGTTGAAATGCTGTCAAAAAACAAAATCTCAACAACTTGAGTTTTAATGATTTAATTGGCTTTTATCAGTGATACATGAATGGGGCAGCATCCCACTATGAGTAGAAGGGCGCTCCAATGAGCTCAGCAGAAGAGCTTTCTTGGCAGAGAAAGGCCGAAGAAAGCAGAAACAAGGAACGAAAGCAGACCGGTCGTTCCAAAGTTCCTTTCCTTACAGAATTACCATGCTGGCTCGGGTGGACTGGGCCCCTTCTAATTGGTTGCTGTGAATCTTTTGGTTTTCTTTGAAAAATTGTCTTATTTTAAAGTTCAGTTTGATTATGTGGCACCTAGCATGAGTGACTCCATTCTGGTCTGATCTGTTTAGACTAAGCTCCTGCTTAGTCCAATGGCCTCTGTAAATTTCATCTAACCAAGCTAAGGGGGCCAGAGAGACAGAGTCCTAGACACATTCATTGAGCAGGCCTGTTCAGATCCCATGTACTGCGGGTGACACTTTACGCATGGCAGGGGTGCCCACACAAGGGGTTGCCTCTGCAACCCACTCAGAATGAAGTCGTTAGTTTCATGTCACTTTGGGATGCTGTCTCTAATCCACCAGATTGGTCCGACATCTCCTGCCACGAACTCCCGCAGCGTCTTCTTCCTAGCTTGCCTTCCACAGGGACGATCCATATACCTCAGCCCCTCGGTTCCTCTGTCGCCCCACTTTTCATGACCTTACCTAATTCTGGCTGCGCACTTTCATACTTCAGACTTTGTCATCACCAGTAACTGCTATCTATCTCCAGAAGCTTCATTTTCAAGCACAGCACTTTCTAACCAGCTTACTTCCACCACAAGTCCACTCTGGCATTCTTTGAGCCCTCCTCTGATCCCTTGAGATCTACCCCCACTTTTTTTTTTTTCCCTGAGATGGGGTCTGGCCCAGGCTGCAGTGCAGTGGCGTGATCACAGCTCACTGCAGCCTCACACTCCTGGGCTCAAGCAATCTTGCCATCTCAGCCTCTCAAAGTGCTGGGATTATAGGTGTGAGCCGCCATGCCCTGCCTGCCACTTTTTTCCCCTTTTAAAAAATTTTATTTAAAAAACCTTCAGTGCAACATTAAAAGCAATGCAGCCACCTGGAGTGACAACCAACAGGAAGAAAGAGAGGAGGGGGTAAGGCCCAGGGACTCCACCCCAGCTGCTCCCCAAGGGGCAAGGCTGGTGAGGGAGGGAGGAAAGGCGACACGCCAAAACAAACACTGCCACCATTTTTTAACGGACTACCCACCACTCGTCTCATGTCCCTACTTCCCTCCCTCCTTATCCATCTCTACAATCATTACCCTCGCAGAAAGTCGTGATTCCTTTCTCCTCTTAGCTCTGTCCTGTTTGCCTGACAATTCCTCTACTTTGGCTGAATCCAGCTTCCCACTTACTGAGCAGCTAAACACGATTGGAGAAAATAAATCACCGTCTTAGTTGATCTTGGTTACATTTATGACCATAAGCCTCTGGCAGCCTCTCAGCACAGCCTAGCAAGCCCACTGCATGTCCCTGTTCCATCCGAGCCCAACATTTCACACCTCTCTTGCTCAGTCTTCAACTCCTCCCCCTTTACATCCTCAGCTGATGATTTATTTATTTTCCTGAGAAAATAATCAGAAGAAACCTTTCTCATTCTATCACCAAATCTAACATCTGTATCTATGCACTTTGACTTCCCCCGTATTAAAATGATGAACTGTTCTAGCTCTTAAGGTCCCGCCCTCCTCTTACACACTGGATCCTGCCCCTTCTCTCATCTACAATATCCATTCATCTCTCTCCGTGGAACATTCAGGTGCACACATAAACATACTGTGACCTCTCTCATCTTAAACAGTAACAAAAACCTTGACCTCTCATTCCCTCACCAGGTACCAGAAAACGTTTCCCAAGAGTGGGTCCAAGCTCCGCTTCCTCACCATCCCCTCTGCGGCTCACTCACACTCGTTCTCCCAGCTCTACTGACCTGTCCATTGAGTTACCAAGGACTTCCCTACTGCCAAAGCCAATGGTCCATTCCCATATTACTTCTCTCGTTAGCAGCAAGAGAAAAATAATCATCCCTTCTTAAAGGAAAAAAAAAAGGCATTCTTTGATTTTCAGAGCACCACACTCATCTGCTTTTCCTCCTACTGCCTCTTGAGTTTCCAAGAGCTGTTGTAACTCCTTAAATGATCCCACTCTTTATCAGGTATTAAATATGATCCATGTATTCATAATTCCCAAATGAGTATCTCTAGTGTCTGCCTCTCCTGGGCTCCAACGTTGCAGATCCATTTTCTAGTAAATCATCTCCACTTGCAAGTTTCATAGGAATCTTACATTTACACCCCAAACTGAACTAGCTTACCCCCTTTCAATTCTTTCCTTCCCAAGTCTGTCCCATCTCAGTAAACAGTCTGAGTTTTTGCTCAGGCAAAAAACCCTGGGGTTCATCTTTAACTCGTCCTCTACCCATCCAACCTATCAACACATCCTGTTGTAGCTACTTTGAAATCCAACAGTAATCTTCTTTTGAACACCTTCATGGTCATCACCTAAACTCCAAGGACAGTGTAATAGACTAGGACTCCTATTCTGACCTCTGTAGTCATTATTCAGTAATCCTTTTAAAACCCAGACCAGATGTTACCCTCTTGCCTGAATCCTTCCTGTGCCTTCCTATTCCCAGCAGATGTCTTCAACACAGCCCAGGAAGCCATACTAGATCTGGCGCCCACCAATCTGTTTACTCATGTTTCAACTCTCCTTCCCCTGCTCAGCAACACTAGTCTCTTCCTGTTCTGTCATGCTGCTATGGTCTGAATGTGTGTCCCACCCCCAATTCTATGCTGAAACTTAAATCCCCACTGCAAGTGTTGAGGTGGGCCCTTTGGGGGGTTGATTAGGTCATGACAGCTCTGCCCTCATGGACGGGATTAGTGCCCCCATAGGAGGTTGAAGGGAGCACCCCCACCCTTGTTCCACCACGTGAGGATACAGTGAGAGGTGCCACCTATGAAGCAGAGTGAGCTTTCATCAGATACCCAATTTGCTGGTGCCTTGATCTTGGACTTCCTGGCCTCCAGAACTGTGAAAACTAAATTTTACTTATCCAGTCTACGTTGTTTTGTTATAGCAGCTGAAACAGACTAAGACATATGCCAAGCACACTTGTTCCTCATGACTTTTGCTCTTCCTGGAATGCTCCTCCTCCAGTCATATGGCCAACACCCTAACTTCACTGAAGTCCCGTCGAAATGTCACTCACCTCCAAGAAACCTTCCAAGTCCACCCAGTCTACAATTCTTCCCATTCATCCACTTTTTCTCCATAGTGTTTAGTACCATCTGACGTGATACAGTTAATCCTCATTATTCAAATTCCATGTTTGCTAATTCACCTACTGGCTAACATTTGTAACCCAAAAAATCAATATTTGTAGTGCTGTGGTCATTCGTGGACACACACTGAAAAATTTGCGTCACCTGACAGGCACCTTCCCAGTTGAGGTCCAACAAGCCCACCTTGTTCTTTTAGCTCTCCTACTCAAAACAACTGTTTTTATTTCTTGCATTTTTGCTATTTTATTTCACAGTTTGAAAGTGCAGTGCTGAAGTGCTATCTAGTGTTCCTAAACACAGGAGGCTGGGATGTGCCTTAGGGAGAAAACTGTGTTAGATAAGCTTCCCGAGTTACAGGCCTGCTGGTCATGTTAATGTAATCGATCAATAGATTAAGGCATCTTTAAACAGAAACAAAATGCAAGGTCATATATTGACTGGCTGACAAAACTCTTGTGACCATAGGCTAGTAGGAACCTAATCCTGTATTTCCCCTAGGAGTATTATTTCAGTATATGCTAATCCAGTGTTCATGACAACTTTATAGTATGTAACTACTGAAAATTACAAGAATTAACTGTATGTATCTCCTATTACCACCTACCACTAAATATCTCGTTGTTTAGATGGCAAACTCTAAAGGGCAAGAATTTCCTTGCATTCTCAGGCTTTAGCCCTTAGCAGTAATCTAGAAATACTTGCTGACTGGGTTAGTAACAAACAAAGATGGACAAGCAATTCTTCAAAGAAATTCAACTGGGCGATAGTTAGAATATGTTCAGCCTCACTAGTAATCATGGAAATATAAACAAATACAGTAAAGGATGGTCCCCACCCACCAAGGTTACTATGAATACCTAGTGTTGTTGAGGGTCCAGGGAAGCCAATCATACAATCATTTAAAACTTCAAACGTTCACATTCTTTGACCAACCAATTCCATCCCTAGAAAATGAAACTTGGATCTGTGCAAAAATTTATAAACAGGATAACTGCTGCTGTGTAATTAACAATAGCCAAATGATAGAAATCATCTCAGTATCTAAAAAGATTAGTACAGCAATGGTTATCCATACCATGTAGTATGATAACTATTCAAAGAGTTGTCAAAAACTGTGAGATGGAAAAATTCTCATTTAACATTAAAAACAGATCATAGAAATAGGTACAAGAGGATCTCCCTTTTAAAGTCTATAGGCATAAATATGAAAATGTTTGCAGTAGTTACTTTATGATTAAAATGGATGATCAAAAATCTTGTTTTCCTAACCTTTCTCAGCTTTTCTTTACAATAAATTGTACTACTTTTGCAAACAGGAAAAAAAAAGGAGGTTTAGGAGTAAATTTGGCAAATAAATTAAAAAGTACTGAGTCCCTGGTAAAGTATTTTACCCCAAGATCACTGACTGCCACCCTTAAACCTCAGTAACTACTGTTAACTCAAATCACTATAGCAATAGTGCCGTTTGGGTATTCAAACTTTAAATAAAGCCTAAGAGATAGAACATATATTGATAAGCTCAGCACTTCTAATTGCTATAGTAACCACTCAATCTCAGCTCTACAACTTACTAGCTGTGCACTGCTTTCTTATCTGTAAAAGGTGGTATAAAGTATCTCACTCATAGGAATGTTGAGGTTTAAATGAATTAACACCTGTCCCATATATATAACAGAACCCAACATACAGCAAGTCTTGTAAGCACTGGTTATTATACTCTCCCAGAACAGGACTGTTAAATGATGTCACTTTGGTTATAGAAATGTCTTGGGGAGAAATATGGTATTCATGATAGTGATAACATGTAAACATTTTGCACCTCATTGTGAAAACAGATTACTTTTTTCTATTAAAGATCATTTATTGATCACTTAACATTACTCAAAGTTCTAATAATAAAGTTTCCTGCCATCCTTTGTACGGAGAGACAAAGGAGACAAGTGGTATGGGGGGAAGTTCACACTCCACAGCACTCTATTTGTGTAAGAAACATACTTGGGACCTCACGTAAGGCCACACAACCATAAGGAAAACCGTCAGGCATTCATATACGGTATACGACAACTTAAGTTTATATAAACTCTTGAACGTAACCAAAATTTCAAATCTAGCAATTTAATGCACCCAACTGTACAACTGCCAGAAGATAACACTTTTCATCTTTTAAAAACATTTTGAAATCCTCATTCTCTCACAAGTACAAAATGAAACCCAGAGAAGAACACATTCCTGATAATTTTAATTTGTAAAACAAATTACATGCTTCACGGGCACAACCAAAGGCAAAACCTTTAGTCACTTACATTTTGTTCATGGCTATTAACACAAGGCCAGTGTATAAACATTACCTGAAAACACAGTTTTTGTAAGAGTAATAATAAATATTAAAGAGTTAAGCATTCAACAATTCTCAAACAGATATTCATCAAAATGAGGTAAGTCTAATGTGTCATTTGCTAAAGAATTTAATGCTGAGGTGGAAAAAAACTCATCAAAAATGTCAGTCTTCATGGGACTCTCCGAGTTTAATGTTCTAACGCAGGCATTATTTGTTAGGGAGTCTGGCTGAACTTCACATGCATTTTTCTTACTGGGGCTGCAGTAATTATGGTCCTGTCCCAGATACATGTTCTGGGAAATATTTAATTCACCAGGTACTGGTGCGGGTATACGGTTATCTCCCATTTCCAAATACCGAAAGTCAGCTTCCCCATTTTCTGAGAGCTCTGTTGAAACAACAGTTGTAGGAGACAGTAATTCTGCTAAAATTTCTTCATGAGTTTGACTATTGTATGGGGAAACAGCAGAAAGAGTGGTGCATCCAGACTTCTTATCTGCGAGGTCAATTTGATACTGTAGTTCATTTAACAAGTCTTCTATTGACTCACCATCATTTGGAGACCCATCCTGGGGCACATGTTCTAAATTTTCACTTGGAAGTTTTCCACTTTGGGAAAAAGATGTAAGAGCAGCTAATTTCCTCTTTTTTGCCTTTAGTTTTTTAAGAAGTTTTAGGCGAAGTTTATGAATCTGACTTTCAACTGAGTCTCCATCGTTTGCTGAAGAAACACCATTTGCATTTCCATGAGAGCCGTGGCTGAGGTGAGCTCCGTATGAGGCACTTCCATCCTTCTTCACATCATCTGAAGCAGTGCCGGCACTCACGTGCGGGTGAGCGGCGGTGCCACCGGACGACGGAGGACTTGGTGGAGGCTCACTCACTGGAGGAGGCTTACTTGCACCCCTATGAGCTTTCCTGGATACCCGGCTAGCCTTCTGTTTTACTCCTTTAGTTTTAAAGCCACCAAAATTATTCGCCCCTTTAACTGAAGGCTGCAAATCAGTTATAGCATTTCTATTAGGAGCTGAAACACAAGGCGGCATGAAAGAAGCACCCCTGCTCAATAAGCCTTTAACCCAACTTCCCACAAATGGTTTCTTCTCATTTTCTTTCACAGACTGATTCTGTAAGGACTTAGCTGTCACAGTTAGAGACTCTGCTGCAGTTTCTTTTTTCTTCAAATTAGATACCTGAGATATAACTTGTTCTGGCTTTAATTCCTCAGTTTTTGGTGTAAGGAATTGTTTTAACTGAGCATCCTTCTCAATTTCTACTGACTTCACTCCCTGCATGAGACCAGCGGCGTGAGTATCATTCACAGGTTTAGTACCTACAGTATCTTCTACATTCAACTGTACTGACTGCATTTTTGTATTTACAACTTGAGATACAAAGTTTGGATCCACTAATTGGTCTTGGGTAAGATTTTCTTTACATGGAGCTGATACTGAAGAAGGCATTAGTGATTCTTGTGACTGAGAAGTATTTGTTTTGACAATTTCTGTATTTTCTGCCACAGGCTTACTTGCTAACAGGAAAGCTTCAGAGTTAAACTGAAAAACTGAGGCAGTTTGCTGGACAGTGTCTTCAAGTGTCAAGGGTAAAATACTATTGTCAACCAAACCTTTTGGACCTGAAAGTAAACAATCTCCATGAACTACAGCTTCGTCCCGTGGAGGAGCTTGAGGAGCAACTGACGTATTTGCAGGGTGAGTTACAGGGGCTGTTTCAGCTGAGGCAGCATCAGCCACAGAACACAAAGCTGGAGATACTGGTTTCTCATTACCAAAAGCATGTTGATCATTAGTCTTTTTAAGCAGGAGACAAGCATCTTCTTTACCTGTCACCTGAGATGTTTTTCTTTCCCAAATAACGATATGTATCTCTGAAGCAGGAACTTCAAAGTTCTCATGCCTTTCAGAACATGGGCCTTTTAAATCATCACATTCCAGCCAACTTCCTGGGGATGGTAAAGAAAGTGAAAGAGGTTAGACATTCAAAACCCACCATCCTAGGTTAACTTCCTTCTGGCCTCTTTACCTGCTGTATGACTGAATCTCCACCAAAGGAGAACACTTTAACACATAGCCTTGTCCTGTCACCATCTGTCTCTCCCAAATGTTGAAGTCCTTATTTGGATAACAACAGTTATGGACCAGAATATATTCAGAAATTTGAAAAACTGAGGAAGTTTTCTGGATAGTTTACACTCTTTCCCATAGTACCCACAGAAATCAAGACAGTACATTTAACTTTTGGGACTTAGAATACAGTATCACCTAACTGATCCAACAACATCGGAAAACAGAGTAAGTTGTTCCATATACCAAGATAAATGAAGCTTGACACCTCAAGGACCAACATTTGTTTTAATTCTTGTTTTATCTCTCAGCTTCTGCTTTTGTATTTTTTCAAATGGGAGTGAGGTAATGGCTATCAAAGGAAAAATTTAAGGACTAAGAGTAGTCTACAGTATCAAACACTTAAGTATTAAGATAAGAACTGTGAAGAGTCCATTATTTACAGCAGTGTGGCCACAGGCAGTTATTTTTGCCCACATAGTTTCAGTGGTGTAGTAGGAACAGGAGTCATTATGTAGTAGACTAAGGTGTGAATTAAGAGTAAGAAGGTATCTTGCTTAAACCATTTCTTTTTTAAAAAAAGACAGCCATTAGGATGGCTACTGTCAAAAGAACCAAAAAATAACACGTTGGCGAGGATGTGAAGAAACTGGAATCCTTGTGTATTGCTGGTGGAATGTAAAATGGTGCAGCTACTGTGGAAACAGTCTGGCAGTTCCTCCAAAAGTTAAACACAGAATTCTGTAAAACCCAGCAATTCCACTTGCAGGTGTATACCAAAAAGAACTGAAAACAGGGACTCAAACACGTATTTGTCCACCAATGTTCGTAGCAGCATTATTCACAATAGCTAAAAGAACAACCCAAATGTCCATTAACAGATGAATGGATAATACGTACAATGAAATATTATTCAGCCTTAATAAGGAATGAAATTCTGCTACATGCTATACCATGGAAGAACTTTGAAAATATGCTAAGTGAAATATGCCAGACACAAAAGGACAAATAGTGTATGATCACTTATATGAGGGATCTCATATAGGCAGACTCGTAAAGACAGAAAGTAGAAATAGTGTTACCAGGGTTTGGGGGGGAGAGTGGAAAGTTACTGTTTAATGAGTTTCTATTGGGATGATGAAAAAGTTCTAGAATTGGACGGTGGTGGTTTTGCACAACATTGTGAATGTATTCAGGGCCAATGAACTACACACTTAAAAATGTTAAAATGGTAAATTTTATATATATTTTACCACAATAAAAAATACAAAGAATGGCTGAGAAGTGAAGGAAGGTGGCTAGGTGCTGAAGGAAGGTGGTGTGGGGTTAAGGGAAGATATATTTGTTTATATTTTACTTAATACTACGTGATAATTTGGGAAAATCTAACCATAGGCCTCTATGAGTAACAGTTTTGAAAGAATCAACAATTATCTGTGCTTTTATTACTGACTTTTCAAAAAAATCCACACTTCTGTATCTATATATCTCTGAAACAGAAATAGATTTTTTAAAAATATAATGTCATAGAATTGAGGCACAGTAAAATGGGTAGCTTACTCTATTTCTATGAAACCAAATGTGGTAAAATAATAAATCATGATGTCAAACACTATAAGACTCACTATAAAACATCTTCTATGCTTTCGATTAAAACAGTGAGCATCCAAACCACTATTATTTTTTCTAGGGAATATGTTATTTTAGAAAACACTCTTTTAGCAGTGGAGAAGTGACAATCAACATAGTGTTCTTTAATGTTGTAAAATTACGTTGAGAAACAATCTTAAACATTAAAAGTGCACTAAGATTCCCTTTTCCTTATACGTGTGCATCTATCCTCTTTGAAAAAAGATTTCTAAAAGCACACACAAAAAATCCTTAGTTCACACAGATGTGACATATCTGTCATATTCATTTTTTAATGCCGAGAAAGACATTATCTTAATATTGTGAGGAAAAAAAGAGGACTGTGCCACAGGTTTTAAAGGTTTCCGATAAGGAACTAATCTTGAGGAATAGGGAAGGTCAAAAAAGGAGAAAAACTTTTCCTGAGCTGCTGCTTCAGGCCAATTTACTTGATAAACAGATGGGCCAACTTTAAAGTTTCATTAGTGACTGAGAACAAGCAGCAAAGGTCTAAGATCAAACAGGTTTTTAAAAAATTCCCCAAAGGGAAAAATTAAAAACGAGATTAAAATATTTATTAAAATAACTGATATAAACAAATTAGAGCACAAGTCGCATAACTGAAGTATGAATTCTCTGATAGTTAAGTTACAAAAAAGAAAACAATATACTCAGAAATCTGCTAATCCTCCCCACATACACACACACACAAACAAAACCACTCACTAAGTATGTGGTTTATGTGGTACACCCTTTTCAACCACCTCAACCTACTTTCATTCTACACTTATTAAAAATTTGAGAATATTTTGTTTGCCTATGTGGTTTCCCTACCATGTGAACACATTAGACTCACATTACAATCACGAGGAGCTTTTAAAATAATATTGATATTTGGGCCAATCCCCAAGATTTTTTTCATAAGCTAACCAAATAATTCATATATGCTATCAGAGTTGGAAACCATGCTTGCACTTGAAATCAATCTTTTATTCCTTGGACTGCAATAGAAGTTAAAATAAGTTGGCTTGGCCGGGCGTGGTGGCTCACGCCTGTAATCCTAGCACTCTGGGAGGCCAAGGGGGGAGGATGGCTCAAGGTCAGGAGTTCAAAACCAGCCTGAGCAAGAGCGAGACCCCATCTCTACTAAAAATAGCAAAAAATTAATTGGCCAACTAAAAATATATAGAAAAAATTAGCCGGGCATGGTGGCGCATGCCTGTAGTCCAAGCTACTCGGGAGGCCGAGGCAGAAGGATTGCTTGAGCCCAGGAGTTTGAGGTTGCTGGGAGCTAGGCTGATGCCATGGCACTCTAGCCGGGACAACAGAGTGAGACTCTGTCTCAAAAAAAATAAAAATAAGTTGGCTTATGTTATTGAGAACTACTTCTGCTCAAATTCTGAAACAAGGTAAAACTTTAAGGTAATAATTACATTTCTAATCAAGTTTTAGTTTACAAAGCACTTTTTTTGGGGGGGGGGGGCAGAGCCTGTGTTGCCCAGGCTAAAGTGCCGTGGCGTCAGCCTAGCTCACAGCAACCTCAAACTCCTGGGCTCAAGTGATCCTCTTGCCTCAGCCTCCTGAGTAGCTGGGACTACAGGCATGCGCCACCATGCTCTGTTAATTTTTTCTATGTATTTTTAGTTGGCCAATTAATTTCTTTCTATTTTTTTAGTAGAGACGGGGTCTCACTCTTGCTCAGGCTGCTTCTGAACTCCTGACCTTGAGCGATCCTCCTGCCTTGGCCTCCCAGAGTGCTAGGATTACAGGCGTGAGCCACCACGCCCGGGTCCAAAGCACTTTTATAATACAGTTTGTGTCATGCATCCAAACCATCCCCAGGAGGAAAATATCAAATATGTACAATGTCCTAACAACAGAAAATGGTTATATCAAGTGAGCCCTGGTTATATCAAGATGGCCTGATATAACATCTTAAGGGGATTGAGTTACCTTATCTAAGACAAAATGAACACTGTGAGGAAAACAAACTCAATATTAACCACATTAGACAAACAGATGGGAAAAATCCCCCAAATTCACAAACTATACTTATTTTGTCTTCTATTGAGAGTTTAATTATTTAAATAAAGGCTTTACCTTGACTGCAGCTATTAGTGAACTACGGATTTCAGATATTCTATCTCACAATGACAGAAGGGCTACATAGTCTAATGTTTAATAGTCTTAGAAACAGATGTTTAAAAAATAAAAGCAAAAATGCTAAGTGGGAAAAAGCAAACTATAAATAAACAGTAGTATATAATCTCATCCTTTCTCTAAAAAAGAAATTTGCACATGCACACATACATACCCATAATACATGATATAAGAAAAGGAAAAAGGAAGCAAACTAGAATCACCAAAGTTTTAATAGGAGGAGTAAGGGGAGGAAAATTAAAGGCAAAGGCAAAAATAGAAAAAGAGCCCAGGCAAAGTTTGTCATTAAAAAAAACACAAAAAACAAAAAACTAGAGTTTAGTTTCCATGCCTATTATCATAGAAGAAAACCTTTAAACACTTACCATCAGCATCTAAACTCCATGTTATAAAATGATTATTTGCTTGGTACTGAATTACGGAAGTTATTTGATAAAGACAGCCTTCAAAATGAAACGCGTAGCTCTGCAGGTCGTTCTGGGGCAAGCCTTCTACGAAGTGCAACATGAATAAGGGAGACACTCTGTGGGGAGGAAGGCAAGAGAAGTCAAACAGATTCAGCACCATGTGTCTGGTTATTTAAAAGATGGTCTGAAGCAAAAAAGTCACACATAACACTTTCAAGGCTAACTGCACTAATTTTTCTTGGGCAACTCCAGATGTGTGCCTTAATTAGAAATGGGGAATTTGCTCTAAGAAGTATATAACACCAAACGCTTTTCAGAATGGTATCCCTGCCAGTCGGAAGCCATCATGCAATAAGGCTCTAACACAGACCATTAAACAAAAATTGCCCTGTAAGCGGCAATGCTGCTTGGCTTAAAGAAAATCTCATGGTAGGTACTTCGTACAATCCAAGGAAAAAAATCCACACCTTTTAGAATTTTCTTTGGCATCAAGCGCTCAAATTAATTGTTTTTGTTAGGTGGAGTAGGTAATATGTGAAATAAAGCAACAAACCTAAGATATTCAAATAAATATTAATTTGGCCTATTTCTCCATTATCTCAGGAAGTAGAGAGGTCCATCAAATTAAAATTGCTACTTAGGAAATGTTTAATTTGTACTTAAGTAGAAAATAGAAAATAGAAAAAAATACAACATGCTGGTCAATTTACTATAAACTTGAAGACATCCATAATATCAAAAATACATTTAATCATTACAGCAACATGCTGAACCAGAAAATAGTCTCAAATAGCTAAATTGAACAAAGCTCTCAGGATTTAAGAAAAATGTTGAATATCCCTTTTCCCAATATTTAAACAGCTGTCAAAACTAACTTACTTCATCAAAATTTATTTAGCTGAAATGAACTTGAATCAATGTCCAAAATGCAAATTATTCAGACCGACAAGGGATAATTTATAAATTACTCCTTGTCAATCATTTTGCTACAGAATAATCAAGTCCTCAAAATTTAAGTATCTATAAATAAAAGGTCCTACAAACTGTCTATAACACTAAATTCTCCCATTTAAAAAAATCATACCTATTTCAGGGAATGTAAGATGTCACTGACTGTACAATATACCACCATGAAAATATACTGCCAATTACACTATACCATGCCATCAATTTCTAGATGTATTCCCATTTCAGATATGTTGTGTGAAGTACACATCTTTGAATCAATGATCCACAGTAAAATTTGAGATGTATTCTCATAGCTGAATATGCAGGTTTTGGTTCCTGCCTGACTCTTTAATGACTAATATTTAGTTCCATTGGTCTCATATAATACCTTTCAAGGTATGTTCTGAGGCTAGTTATGAAAACAATCTCTTGTTGATCCCTAGACTACCAAATCTCACTAGTTACAATGTTTTAAGATATGCATTAATGATAAAATAATGCACATAAAACATTTTTATGCTTTGTATATGCTCCAAACCTTCTGAACTATTCTTTTGCAAGTTAATAAAACTAAAAACCGCCAAAACCAAAACCCACACTTGGCATACTTCCTTTGATGTAGTAGATACTCAAACTCTAGCTGAATACAAGTAAATTACCTTAGATAACAAAAAATGACTTGTCAGAAACCTCCAGAGCCTACTTTGAGATCTACATAGGGTAGAAATTTGATACTTATTCAGCAAAAAAAGGGCCAACAACAATCAGAGCAATTTCATAAATTTAAAAACATCCTCTTAATATTACACTAGCTTCTGTTATCCAGAGCCTGATGGAGTGAAATGATGCAGAACGGAATTGTAATTTAGAGTTTTACTATCACCCCTAAACAGAGACAAAACTCTCAGAAAGGCCTCCATAGTACTCTCTATAACTATGAAACTTTGTAAGTTCCAAATGCCAATAAATGTCAATTTTTTCCCTGCTATTTTAACATTTCTGAGATTGGGGTGTACCTTACTGCAGATGGCACAGTTAAATAGGAGCATTTCTTTCTTAATGGCACATTTAAAAAACAGTACCCTGGCTGGGCTTGGGTGCAGGGAATGCAGTGAGCACCTGCCTGCTCTTCCAACCCCCAACCCCCACTCCCCTGGGGGTGTACTGTGGGGGGGCAAGGAGAAAGAGTGATAAAGCTGGGTGGGCTCTCAGCACCTGGGAGGAGGCTGCTTATTATTTGTTTTGTTTTTTTGAGACAGAGTCTCAGTCTGTTGCCCGGGCTAGAGTGCCGTGGAGTCAGCCTAGCTCACAGCAACCTCAAACTCCTGGGCTCAAGCAATCCTCCTGCCTCCACCTCCCGAGTAGCTGGGACTACAGGCATGCGCCACTATGCCCAGCTAATTTTTTCTATATATTTTTAGTTGGCCAATTAATTTCTTTCTGGTTTTTTAGTAGAGATGGGGTCTCACTCTTGCTCAGGCTGGTTCTGAACTCCTGACCTTGAGCGATCCTCCCACCTTGGCCTCCCAGAGTGCTAGGATTACAGCCGTGAGCCACCGTGCCCTGCTGAAGCTGTTTATTGTTTATGTGAGTTTGGAGTTTACCCCCAGATTAAGACTAGGATTCCTAGAACCTGGGTGTGTATGTTGGGTGGGGGCCAAGACAGTAATTACCCCCTTACGCCATAAGCCATCCCTAGCCCAGAGCCTAAGTTACCAGAAGTGGCCCTCAGGACGCAGGGGCAGTTGAATTTAGTAAGACAGTGCCAGACCCACCTGGCCCAGGCATTACTTGCTCAGAAGCAAGGCATTTCCACTCTTTTCTCAGCCTTGCTAGTTATTTTGGAGAGTTCAAGGTAGAAAAGGGGCTTTAAGGGAACTGGAAGGCCCCCTATTGCTGATTTTCTAGAGTTTTTAGAGGGAGATGATGGTGGTTAGCCCAGGAGAATAGGATGGGCAGAGTGAACAGAGAGTCGTCATCTACATTCTGGGTCAGTAGGGTGGTGCTTTTGAAGGAAGAAAAGGTTAAAAAATAAGCTTATGGTAGCCAGGAAATCATGGGAGGCACAAGAGAGGGTGGAGTGCGGCAGAGTCTCCCAGCAGCAAAGCAGGTCAGGAGGAGGGAAAAAAAAGGTACAACTTATAAACAATGGCAATGGCATCTTGGAGTCAATCAAATAACATGCTTCCCCACCCTTTTCTTGTTCATTTTCCTTTTTGGTTCCCCTAGACTCTGGTGTCCCCTAGAAGTCACAGTACTCTCCTCCCCATAATTCCAGCTTATCTCATTTCCAGCCCCTTAGATGAGGGTAGAACTTTATCCCTAGGTTTTGTTCTCAGGCTTCTTCCTACCCACAATGCTTGGAGTGTCAGTCAAAGATGATGCTCAGAGGTGAGAAGAGCAAGTTAGTGTCTGTTTCAACCACAGGAAAATGGGACGGAACGAATTAACAAAACTGGAACCAAGAGTGAACAAGAGATTTCCAGCTAAGACCCATTTGCACTCACCTAATGTGGGGTTAAATTCCTACTATAAAGATCTACCCTCAGGAATAGAAAAAAAAAGAAAATAGAAAAGAGAGAAAGCAAGCACCAGGTATTGTGCCATCTCCTGATACTGCAGAGAACAGTCCTGTACCACAAAGAGCAGCCACAGTCTTGTGCTAAAGACCTGGAGTACAAGTTTTTGATTTTCATCCCATCTAATGCAATAAATCTTATTTTAGAAAATGCAAAATGTGCATATTATATGTACATCTTAACTGCATATTATATGTACATCTGTAATAACGTATGCTTTAGGCAGAAAAAGTTCTGCAAACGTAGTTTTAAAATCACATTACATTTTAGATAATATCATTGAACTATTTCAGATTATGATGAAAAATGAAAAATATGAACAAAATCAGCTATAATTCAAATCATTAGCATTAGTTCATATTATATGTAACAAGAAAATGCATCTCTAGAAAAATTCAACCATAAGATTTACAAACTGTTCTTTGGAGGTGGTTCGAGGATCTTATAAATACATAATAAAGCATTTTCTGTCAAACAATGAAGATTTAAATTAAGAAACAAAATTCTAACTATTTTATATATCAGTATTTAACCCAAAATTTCATAGGCAATTTTTTCTGTTTTAAAAAAAAGGTCCTCAAAATCACTATATTAGACACTCTAATAAGCTCTATAAGCACAAAACAAAAATGTCTCATTTCTCTTCCTTCCCACTCCCCCATCCTTTACAAATAGTTATTTAATAAATTATTGTTGGCCAAACACAGTGGCTCACACCTGTAATCCCAGCACTTTGGGACGTGGAGGTGGGAGTGTCACGTGAGGCCAGGAGTCGAGACCAACCCATGCAACATAGTGAAACTACCATCTCTAAAAAAAAAAAAAAAAAAAAAGCCAGGTGTGGTGGCACACATCTGTAGTCTCAGCTACTTAAAAGCTGAGGCAAGAGGACAGACTGAAGCTTAGGAGTTCGAGGCTGCAGTGAGCTATGATTACGTCACTGTACTCCAGCCTGAGCCACAGAGTGAGACCCTATTTGAAAAAAAAAAAAAACAGTCATTGTTAGAGGTTTAAATAAGTAAGCTTTTCATATGGAACCCAGGATAATATACAACCAGATTCCTAAAGGAGATTGTGGCAGTAACCTTTCAAGAGTTTGTGAAGTACAATTAAATCTGATTCTAAGTTCTTGGTGCTCCATGTTACCAGGCTCTGAATATAATTCCTAAACAACTTACTTAAAGAAAGGCAGCAAGGCATCATTCACCTAAATTATCAATGAACTCTTTTTCTAATGAGGAGACTGTAAGAGATGTGGATTATCTGAGACAAGGTGTCTAGGGAACTTTATTAGTTTTTAGAATGTTGTATGATTTAATTACACATGACATCATGATAGACCTAATTACTTTTAACTTATCCCTAAAAACTATATTAAATTTGTTTTTTAAATTCCATTATACACCAATGAATCAAGTTATAAACATTTCAAAGTAAAAAGCTACAAAGGACTTATATAAAGATCTTGTCATTTAAAATTTAAGTGAAATTTCACACACCAGTTCAATTTACTTTTGAAGAATACAAGAAATGTCCAAATTATAAATTCCACTTATAAATTGGCCCACTGGAACTCAAAACACGTCTTCCACTGAAAAACTGTTTTACCTAATGGATACATTTCCAGATCAGAGCATGAGTCTTTAATGTAAGCGAAGCAATATACTTGTATAATTAAAAAATATATTTTGCAATGCAACCAATTAACAGATCAAACAAAATAACATTTGAGTCTATCTTCAGTGCTGGGGCTTGGGGAAAAGCAGGTATAAACAGCTGGATGAAATCATATATACCAAGAAGCCTCAGGCAGGTACATGGCCCAGGACAGGATGGCAGACCCCCACGCCCTGCCATCCATCCTCCTGAAATCAAGGCCAGGGCTTGAAGAGCATCCTCAACACTCAGATCTCAAAACTAGGCAGCCCAGACAGATCACAGACTTCTGGTGCAAGATCCTCCTCTTCCTTCATGCTTTGCCCTCCTGCTCAAATGCTATTAAATGAAGAGTGAAGGAAAAGAAGGCTCTAGTCCAAAAGGACAAAGAAAGAGAAAGGAGACCTGAGCAAACAAGAAGTCAATAATTATTCAGAAGACAGAAAGCCAAGAGAGATGGGGCACCTCCACAGCAGGATGGCTGAGCTCATTTATCCCACAGAACCCCTGAAAGACTTGATATTTATGGGCAACAGATGCTGTGGGATGTGGGGGTGAGGCCCTGGGCTAAAAACTGGGATAGTGACTAAAGCATATATATAATAAAGAACACCTTTACACAGCCAGGCCCAGACAGGCACCAGCATAGACTATAAGACTGGAAGAAAGGAATAAAAGGTAACAGAAGTTTCTAGAAAAAAAGGGGAGGGGTAAAGATTTGAAAACTGTGAAGCACTTGAGTATTGAAAATTTATTAATAAGTGTTTAAAGCATTTGGAAAAAACTCACAATGCATTACAAACAAAGCAAATGAAAACACAAGGCAAATAATAATTCCAGGAAAAATAAAGAATTATAAAAGAAATGAAACATAACCACGCATACTGCTTGGCTGGAGAGTGAATAATATAGATATACTATTAACAATGCAAACACTGAGTACTGACTTAACCAAGTATATAATCACATTGGAAAAGCAGAGAAAAGCTAACAGGGATGGGGCCTGGGTGTTGGTGTAAGAACCCCAGCCCTCAACCAGCATGAAAGGAGAACAGGCTGCATTACGGCAGAATAAGTACTTCATTTTCAAATGTCAAAGTAAATATTACCTTAATCTGACAGTTTAAAGTAGATGCCTGCGGGTTGGGGAGGCCAGGGGACTGCCCTTCCCTCCCCCCCTTTTAAGCCTGTTAGCACTGTAAAATTAACTAAGAATTTATTACTTCAGTGAGAATATACCTTTAGGAAAGATTCTGAGGGGTTTCTGGCACATTCATGGGCAGTAGAGGTTAATGTCACTAGTTCTTTATTACATCAAATTAAACCTCAAAACATTTCAGTATAGTTAGACTGAAAGTGAAGGTTCAAGAGGATGTGTACATGTGTGAGTGGATTAACAAGAGAGACAAACTGCCCAAGACGCAACTGACCCGTGGGTTTAAAAAGATGCGGCTTCCGGTAACATTTGAGAAAGTAATTCTGACCAACTTCCCCACTAAGGACAAATGGAAAAGCTGGCAAAATGTAACAAAAACACATCTGCTCAAGGGCAGCAGAAAGCTTACGTGATGATGAAGAATCAGCAGGCAGAATCCCGGAAAGGACAGAAATTCAGACAGATGAGCCTATGGCCCACCTTTGTATTATCTTAGTTCTTGAAATTTAGATTAAGAAAATCCCAGAATTCTAGTGACCTGACAGAGGACAGAAAAATTCTATCCTTAAAGGGAGAGAAAAAAAGGCAAAAAGAAGAGAAAACACCAGGAAAGCGGAGCCAGACAAGCAGCCGAATTCAGTGCTTCCGTGGTATTTCACCCAGGACAGCAGGCTTATCAGTCAGAGTCCCTGATACAGAGAGGCAGCTGGCCATTCACAAATAGATGTTAACTCAGATTTCTCAAAGGTAGACTATAGTCATCATTTTCAACTCTACACATTAAAAAAATGTAAATTCACCTTCATTTTGTTCTAAAATCAATAAGACAATCTGAACTCACTTTTCTAATATCATTTTTCTTATTTGTGATTTATTGCTGCAACTGTTACATGGACCAAAATGGGCAGCATTAAGTGGGTGCCACTCAGGGATGACATTTGTAAAGGTGACCAGACTCTTCGTACACCTATAAAAAAAAAGCCACAACAAAATAATTTATGTTAAATGTATTCACATTAATTTAAACCAATGTCTAAAATAAAAGGTATTACCCCTTTAATTGTTTATTCATACATTCCTATTTCCCCAAATCATACATTAATATAAAAATGCTCCTCCTAACTCCCGTAAAGAAGCTTTCTGTGAAGACTCCCCACATTAATTACCAATAGTTTTTCAGCTATGAGATGCAGCAAGAAACTGTTGAAGGCTGGGTTTCTCAACAATACTGCTCACATTTTGCACCAGGTAATTCTTTGTTGCAAGGCATTGTCCTGTGCATTGTAGAATGATGTTTAGCATCATCCCTGGCCTTTACTCACCAGATGCCAGTAACAGCCCCCAGTTGCAGCAACCAGTGTCTCCAGACATTGCCAAATGTCCTATCGGGGGTGAAATAGCTTCTAGTTAAGAACCAACGCTCTATGGTTGTCAAATTTATTAAGAGCTCACCCCTTACTCAAATAACTCAATCTGGCGAGCCATTACTGACGACCCAAAATGAAATGGGGTGTTTTCAAATACATAATGAAGAACATATATTAATACAACTTAATTTCCTTGATCCTTTAAAATAGTTATCAGTTGTGAAAGAATTATGTTTTCACAGGTTAAACAAGTTCTAAATTTGTCCCGTAGTCTGAATATTTGATAGGAAGAGCCATCTAAAAAGATGATCTTTAAAGATGTACACTGAACCTCAAATGCATCCACTTTAATAGAAATATTTTTTAATTAGAAGAGCAGTTACATATTACCAAAGAGACAAAGCTTCATTTCTAAACAATAACCATATTAACAAATCCTAAATGAGATAACCACTGGCTGTTAAAAATGGATCAGTTCTCAGTGAAGTTAACATTTTAAAAGCAAAGCAACATGAAAATATCAACAAATACATTAACCATATTTCTGCTAAATTCTCAAAGATCATTAATTGTTCAGTAAAGGCTCCTACACTTTAGCTTATCAAAGGGAGTTTATCTCAGCAAATAAGTGTTAATGCTCCGTACGACATCTAACATTCTGAGCACTCACTGTGTGCAGGGCAAGACATGGTGCTAGGCACTCATTTTCCAAACAACTCTAAGAGGTAGGTGCTATTCTTAACTCCATTTGACAGATGAGGAAACCGAAATACAGAGTGTACACCAGATGATAAATGACAGACTTGAGATGTGAATCCAGGGAGGCTGCCTCCAAAGACTGCGTTTTTAACTGCCTCTAGGACATACTTCCTAAATCAAGCAGAAGCCCGTAAACTGGCACTAGCACAAAAACAAATGAGTTTGCGGAACAATCTTCCTTTAGATTAAATGGGAATAAGTTTTAAGTCATGACATATTAAAACATATTTAATGAAATGCCACTTCATTTTAGCTTTTCCTCTATAACTACATTCATTTTTAGAATAAAGGAAGATTATTTTAAAAAAAACAAAAAAGCAAACCAAAGTGGCAGTGGCTTCTTTCCTTGGAGCTCTCACAGCTTTTTCTATACTCCTCTAAAATGCACTTATCACCTTGTATTCAAAGATAATGTAAAGCAGCCGAAAGATCAAATTAATTACTAAGTAACTGGCCCTCTATTATGTGTTCATGTATTATCTAACTAACTAGTCTGGATTTGGCCAGGAAAGAGACTATTTCCAGTGCCTAAATGGGTTTCTGGCACACACAACATCCTCAACGAAAAACTGCCAAACTACTAAGATATGGATTCTAGAAAAGCTATAATTAAGCTGATTTTAACCATCAAGCTTATTTGTATTACTTAAAGCCCCCAGGTAGTGACTAGGGAGTATAGCACAGCGAGCAAAAGTCTTAGAGACCAGAAAAGCCTAAGTGTAACTCCTGACTCTGCCACTCACTAGTGTGTCACCCTGGGCATCCATCTAAGTCTTTCAAGCTTCAGTGTTCACATGTGTCAAATGAGGATACCAAGATCTTCCTCAATGAGTGAGGAGAAAATCAGATAATTTATATGAATGAACGACAGAAGACCTGGAAACAAATATTTGTTCTCATACTCACTTGCTTATACTAAATTATTTAAGTCCTAGGTTTAAGTAAAATGTTAATTCTTACCCTGTTCTAAGAGTTTTAACTGATAAAAAAAAAAATAAAATACTTTGTTGCTTACATTCTCTAATATCTAAAAAGAATCTCATATTTAGACAATGAAAATAGCTAAGTAATATTTTCCTCTCATGTTTTTATTTAATAACTTTGAGAGACTCCAAGTTTTCTAATTTACTAGTAGGTGAGTTAAAGAAAAGAGGAAAAGATTTATATCTATAGTAATAATTTAAATAAATGACCAACAGAGCCAGTTTGGTAATCTTTTTAACTGCCAGCCAACAACGTCCTCAGGTATGGACAAAGTGAGGATAACATGTCTGATGAAAACTTCCCCTCCCTGACTCCTCTTCTAAAACCCAATTCTTCTCCTTACATGGTAGGTACAGGTTAAGTATCTCCTATCCAAGAGACCTGGGACCAGAAGTATTTCGAATTTTTTCAGGTTTTTGAATATCTGCATGTATGAGATATCCGGGACATGGGACCCAAGTCTAAACACAAAATTCATTTATGTTTCATATATACCTTATACACACAACCTAAAGGTAACATCAATCCTCTCTAATCCTCACCAAGTGACGTGAGAAAAGGAGAAAGGATGGCTGAGACAGCTGACATGCAGGAGCGTTCTGGTGGTGGCTGGTCTTTCATGGAACTAAGGAAGGGAACATGGAAGCTTACATTACCTCTGAGAACAGCTGCCAGACTCTAGGTGCCTAAAATCAGTTTCTATGATGCTAAAAACCTAAAATATACAAACAAAAACTCTAACCTCTAATGGAGGAGTAAACAAAAGACACACAGCAGCAGGGAATTCTGAGAGGTATTCTTACTCAGCAGCAAATCCAGAAGGGGAGGAGGGTGCTATTCTCATTTGTCTCCACTTCCTGTTAAAGAAATTTTAAAGAAAACTCCTACAAGCAATCTCTCAAACCATGGGTTTTGACCCTTCCAGTTTAAGAAAGCAAGCAAACTGCAGTTTCTTGTGCTGGAATTTGTTCTTTTAACCTCAGTGGTGAAGAAACTTCAGGATGTGCAGGAAATTTTGTCAAAGGTAGAAGAAACCAAGGAGAGAGCAGTGCTACAGGTGGAAGCAAGTTTTATTCAAATTATATTACTTAGAGTCACTTTCAATAGAATGAATTCATTTTAAAAAACAAAAAAACTAACCTGTTTTGATACTGGTGTCCACAATGCGAACATACAAAGTCCCAAGAAAAAGAATATAGGAAGAGCTTTTCAATGTGAGGTTCTACTTTTAAGAGCAGGGGAAATGCAAACACAGGGCTTTCCATATCACCTTCAAAAAGAAAAGGAAAAATTATTGTTCATAATTAATAACTGCAAAAAGTAAACCAAAATTAGCTGTTGTCTTTTCTCACTATGTTTACAGTACGAATATATGTGAAGACAGTTTTACAGAGTAAGTCATTCACAGTTGGATGGAGGGGGTTAAAACATTTCTCTACAACTGTCGAGCACAAAGATTTAATTATCACCTCAGTTTCTTTCCTTTTTCTTGGAAGATATTTATGAAAACCTCTTAAGACAAAAAACACAAAAGACCCAAACTGGTTTCTCAGATCTTTCTAGCTTTTTTCAGGAAGAAAAAAACCTTAGAACTATAATAGCCTTAGAGTACATTAAAACAAAAATTATGTAAATGGTTTGCTATAGATACTAAAAAAAAAAAAAATACTGTAAAATAATATCAGAATTGGACAGAATCATTAAAACACCACTCCTATGCGGATCCTCTTGTTCTACATGTGGAGAGGACACAACGTTAGGCAGGGATCAAATCTGCAGGTGTTGGGGATAGGCCAGGAGGGTGGTTCCTAGGGGCGGAGAAGGGGGGCAAAGCAGGGGAAAAGACTGCAGGAAAACACAGAACACCTGGCGATCATTTGGTAATATCCCACACCTGCTATAAGCCCGCCCCCCAGACCAGGCCAATAAAAGGAAACCACCTCGGAGTCCTCAGTGTCTTTCTCCACTTGTGGAGACTGACCTGTTCCTCTCAGAGGAACATATTTTCACTTTGGGTAGCTTCTTTCTTCACTTTCACTTTGTATAGTTTCTTTCTTTTCTGTAATTAACTGTTTGTGTGGGATTGCTTTGTATTTGTGATCGTTCCACCATCGGCTCAACTCGGTACCAGTACTTACTCTTGACACTGGGAACTGAGGACCAGGGAACATTGAGATAGACCTAACAATGACACACAGGGGTTAAAGGACAGGCCTCAAATCTGTGCATTCTTCATCTACCACTCTTCTCAACCTTTCAGTCTAATCCTTTCTTTTAGCAATTTAACAACCTTTAAGACTAGAGAAGATCTCAATTTTGTTGCCATTAAAACAAAAACTGTTGAGATCAGCAAATAAGTTAAATAGGATTTAAATTCTGCTTACATTCACTCTCCAATTGGCTTCTCTCCTTCCAATCCTCAGGCAAGCTTAGATGCTGCCTTACTGATTTGGTCCCAGAGAGAATGAGTCCTATGCCCTCCTTCCTCAGCACAGAGCTTCACTTTCATGGTTTAGTTCTCCCCCTAGCCTGGAACTACAATTGCCTGGAACATGGCCAGCAACAGTTACCTTGGCAAGACCACAAGGCAGACGCTAAGTGTTACTGGCCAAGCATATTCTATTTTAATAGAATATTAAAATAATTAAGGCTATTTTAACAGTCACCTTTGTGGTATAGTCCCACTGCTATTTTTGTACAAAAAACAATAAATCAAATGTTTTTTAGAAATAGAAACACTAATCAATCTAGAAATAAAAACACACAACACTGTACACATAAAAAGTATGCAGTAATAGCACGAGTTTGTAATTAGTCAGCCTTTAAATGCTTACTCTATTGTAACTAAATGTTAATTGAAAAAACAGCAAACAATTTGCATCTCATCATGACAACATAAAATCTTCAAGTCTAAAATAAATAAGGTTCTCAGTGAATCAATATCATAGAAAAGCTCAAAACACACTGTTAAATAAGTTAAAAGATTACAGACCATTACAGGTAATTTTATATAAATTGGTCTTTTCCTTAGATTACAAATTCTATGAATACAAAGTATAAAAGCATCTTAGTAAAGAATATATACCAATCCCTAATTTCAATTTTGATATCCTCCTGTCTAAATTATTTACGTGGTCTCTTAGCCTCTAGAATCTCAACCCCAACTCCCCACTCCCAATCTGATTTGCATATTTCCCTAAAATACCTTCACTCGCCATGATGCAAACCTTTCAGTGATGCTTTGCTATCTAGCTATTCAAGTTCCCACTTTTTTTTTTAATCAGATTGTCTTTTTTTGACTCATGTACAAGAAGAGTTCTTTATTAGGTATCCTGGATATTATTACTTTGTTCTACCTTTGCCCAAAGGTTTTAAACTTCAATGTAATCATATCTACTGATCTTTAAGAAAATTTTCCCCACTCTAAAGTGATAAAAATATTTACCTATATTTTCTGCCAATGTTTTACAACTCTGCTTTTCACATTTAGGTCTTTAAACATGCTGAAGTTTCTTTCTGAACATGGTGTGAAGTAAGGATGCAATATTCCTCCTGTATCAGGGGCCCAGTGTCCCAGCACCACTTACTGACAGCCTCTCTTTTCCCTCTTATCTGCACAACCACCTCCGTTAAACTATGAAGTAACAAGGGGAGGCTTCCGATTTAGACAGACTAGTCTGTCCATCCTCACACCAGTACACGATTCTCAAAGAGTAAATCGTCTTCAGACTTACATAAATAAGGAGAAACCTCAAGGGAAAGAAAATACCAAACTGAAGACATTAGTTATCTTTGTGGGGAGATAAGGAAGAAATGGGGAAGAATACAAAGGGGCTTCTGTTGTATTTGTAATGTTTTATTTTTTTACTGCAGGGAGGAAGAGGGAAGAGGAGAGTTTACAATGTGTTTTTTAAAAACAGTATAATCAAATGATAAAGAAGCTGAACTTAAAAGTTTAATCAACATTCGGGGTCAGCAGAGATTCTACTTTTGTCTTTAGTACTTTAAAATACATATTAATATTCAGAATGACAACACACAGATGGTAAAATTTTAAAGTGCTCTCTGAGGCAAAGATTAGATTTCATTAGTAAGAACTTGAGCTCTCATACAGCACCTATCACTGTTGTATGGGTAGCACAAACAAGAATCCTACTGTAATCAAAAGAGTTGTACGTTTGCTTAATCGTTGCGATTACACAAAATAATAATTTAAAAATTGCTTCCTTACATAGAAAACCAGGCACAAGGAGGAGGTGGAGCAAAAGACAAAACTTTGTTCCAAATATAATTCTCAGGGATAAGAAGAGGGTTAACTCAGACTGGAGGAGAAACCATTCTTTAATTTAACTGGGAACTGCAGCAGGGACCCTGAGCAAAACATCTTAGGTTACTCTGAGAGGGAAATGATACCTGTCAATGCAACATGGAAGACCCTCAGGCTATATTCTAGGGATCTTATGGCACAGGCTCCTTTGAAATGGGTATTCACCCAACGTATCAGTGGTTGGAGCTGAGGAAAGGGTTGACCACAAAGGAGCATGGTGAAGATTTTTAGGGTGTTACAGCTTTCCCATGCCTTGATTATGGTGATGGTTACACAACTATATACATTTAAAGAAGGGTTTTACTGCATGTAAATTATACTTTGATAAAAAGAAAATTCATTCCAGCTGAGATGCTACCTGATGACAAATTAGAACAGCTCTTTAGACCTAAAGGAGGCAATGCCAGAGATTTGGAATATGGAAAATCAGATTATAAGAACAGAGTAAATTATAAATGCAGGAGTCCATGAAAACCGAAGTAAATGTGCATTACATATCAATAAAAAAATGTGGGGAAAAAAAGTAGAAAACTAAGGGGGTAGAACCATGGGACAAAGAAGTAGGTCAAAAACCATCTAACATGTACCAAAGACATTGCTTCCAGATATGTTATCTGGGTCTGATAACATAAATGCCATCTGTTGGAAGAAAAACTAGAAGACATCGATACTTAATATGCATAATTACTACTAGGGAGTGTCATATATTCTGCTACTATAATATTAATAGAAGAGTTACAGGATAAAAAGGAAATAAAACAAAAAGACAACCCTCTCCAAAAAAATTAATAATATCACCAGCAGCCCCTTTATGTAATACTAAAAAAATTTAGAAGGACCTGGAGATTCTAGCTTCCTTGCTCCACTCTGCTCCCACAGGCCAAACACCAATTCAGAGGACAAAGCAAGTCTCACCCTCGTGCCTCTTTTAAAGGTAAGAAAGCCTTCTAAAAAAGTCATCAATATATTTCTCCTAATATCCCACTGGCCAAAACTGTACCACATGTTCATTCCTAAGCCAATCACTACAAGTAAAATTACTATGGTTGGTTTAGGTCATAGATTTTCAAACCTGTCCACATATAAGAATCATGTAGGGGTTTCTAAAACTTACTGATTACCTGAGCCCCATCCCTGAGATTCTGATTTAATTGACCTGGTATTGGTCCTTAGCACTGGCATTTACTTTTAAATTCCCTAGGTGCTTTTTAATGTACAGCAAAGGCTGGAAATGTGGAAAGTACTGGAGAAGGAACTAATGATGTACCTCATATGTATTCTGGTTCTGTGAACTGCACCCACTCTCAAGAGGTAGAACACCAGCCTGCGTATTTATATGGAATATCTCTGCCCAACAATGATTTAACCACTGGTAGAGTCTCAAGTCAAACTACCCAGATTCTCTATCCCAAAACTATAATCATCCAAACAATCTTTCCTTATGATGTACATATTTCTATATGCTAGATGAGTAATATAGTTAAGTTATAACAATTACTTACCTAATGCACATCTAAGCTGGGGTTGAAGTCTAACAAAAATTTCATCTCTGACTTCATTCAGACAGGTCTCTATCTCCGCATATATTTCTGAAGCAAGTTTTTGACAATCTTCATCTAAAAAATATATACATTATCAATTCCTCATCAATGCACATCTTTCCATAGAAAACTGAGACATTAATAAGACCAAAAGTTTATTTATCAGAGTCAATACGTTTTACAAAAAGACAAAAAGCAAAACACGGAACTTCCTTAATTATTCCTCCTCTGTGGTGTCTTGTATATTCCCTTAATATTTATTATCAGCACAAAAGCATTAGTACTTACTGCCTGGGTAAAATCTCAGTGAAAGCCTTTTCACCCAATAATCACAGGCCTAGTATTAATAATTAATAAAACAGCTAACCTTTCACATACTGCGCATCTCTGAAACAGCTGAAGCTATCTCTTTATGGGCAATTATTACTTATGCTAGAAACAGCATCATTTATTCTACTTTGTGTAACTTCTACTGAACTTAGCTAAGTTATAAGAACAGATAAATTTATAAGGAATCTTAATGAAGTTATGATTCTTTCCCAAACTAATATTTGTTATTTTTCCCTCCTATGTCTTTTCTGAAGGCTGTGGGTGGTCTTCAGTGGCATCATAGTGCTTATTTCATTCCATATCCTGCTTTGTCCACTCATATTTGCTTCATTAAAAACTGTAGGCTATTACACTGTGACTGAAACAGCCTTATTAATCATTCCCCCATTACTAGACATTTGTTTCTTTTTTTCACTATTATAAACACCACTGTGATAAACATCTTTGGGCAAATATCTGTCCACGTTTTTGATCACTTCTTTAGAGTAGAAGTCTTCAAAAAGGAATTACCATGACAAGAAACTATCCAACATTAATAAGAAAATTATTTTGAATAAAAGCCTCCATATGCATCTGACTCTAGTTACTTTTAAGTTATAAATGGATCTTTTCACTCAAATCTCTTATAAATAATTCATACAGCTTGATCACATGCTGCTTATATATTTCACTAATGAAAATATCTGTATTCTCCTGTAATATGAAATAAGCATTAACCAGAGTTTTTGTTAACCATGCCAAAAAAGAAAATTTACAATGCAAAGGAATGCAGCTAAAATATAATTAACAACCAGCTTATAAAAACTACAACGATTCTGTAAAAAGATAAAAATAAAAAATTAAAATTAATTTCAATATTGAATTGCTATTGTTCTGCAAAAATCCACTGAACAACTATCACCTACTCAGCATTGGGGTTCCTGCAATTACAAAAAACTGAAAGAGAGATAAACTCAAAGGCGAAAATGTCTGAGAAATCAATTTTTAAACTGCAAAAAGTTGCAAATGACTAGCATTTTAAAAAAATTCAGTCTCAAAGGAACCCAAATTGAAACAAAGTATTTCTTACCTAACAAAATCATTTTAAACATTTATACCCTAAGGTGGTTAGAATGCTTAGAAATTTTCTTCCACATAATGAAAACAGAACTATATGTTGGTAGAACCCTTCTGAAAAGCCATTCAGCAAGACCCTTAATATTCATATTTTAATATCCCTCCTAGGATATTAATCAACAATGGATTTAAAAGATATATGGAGGCTGGGCACCGTGGCTCATGCCTGTAATCCTAGCACTCTGGGAGGCCGAGGTGGGCGGATCGCTCCAGGTCAGGAGTTCAGAACCAGCCTGAGCAAGAGCGAGACCCCATCTCTACTAAAAATAAAAAGAAATGAATTGGCCAACTAAAAACATATAGAAAAAATAAGCCAGGCATGGTGGCACATGCCTGTAGTCCCAGCTACTCGAGAGGAGGCTGAGGCAGGAGGACTGCCTGAGCCCAGGAGTTGAAGGTTGCTGTGAGCTAAGGCTGATACCACAGCACTCTAGTCTGGGCAGCAGACTGAGACTCTGTTTCAAAAAAAAAAGAAAAAAAAAAAAGATATATGGCTATTTGCCTTGGTGTTAATTCATAATAGCAAAACTTGGTCAGCAGCCTAAATGGTCAACAATGGGGGAGCAACGTACAGGATCCATATAAAAGACTGCATGACCAAAGTCACGCTTTTTAGTACATTAAAGAAAGTTTGGAATGATGTCATGTCTGTCAAAAAAATATACGCACAAGATCAGAAAAAAAATATATCAAGATACTTTCAAATACGTTCAATAAAGGTGAGGATTCTTCCCTATAAGACTGCAAGACTGAAAAAGCCACCATAATTTAAATAGTGTGGCTGTAGGGATAGAAAAAGTGACCAAGAGAACAAAATTGAGAGTTGAGGAATAGTGGCACACACATTTGGAATATTAATGTGACAAAGGTGACATGACTGATCAATCGAGGGAAAAAAGTAGAGCTATTTACTAGAAAGACTGGCTATGCAAATGGAAAATATTAACTCCAGCTGAATTAAAAATGTCAAAATAAAAGACCAGGCACGGTGGCTCACGCCTGTAATCCTAGCACTCTGGGAGGCCGAGGCGGGTGGATAGCTCAAGGTCAGGAGTTCGAAACCTGAGCAAGAGTGAGACCCCCGTTTCTACTATAAAGAAATCAATTGGCCAACTAAAAATATATAGAAAAATTAGCCAGGCCATGGTGGCGCATGCCTGTAGTCCCAGCTACTTGGGAGGCTGAGGCAGAAGGATTGCTTGAGCCCAGGAGTCTGAGGTTGCTGTGAGCTAGGCTGACTCCACGGCACTCTAGCCCAGGCAACAGAGACTCTGTTTCAAAAAAAAAAAATCAAAGTCAAAGCAAAACTTTATTCATTTTTCAGTGAAAACACAGATAAATGACTTTCTGATCTTGGGAAAAGGAAAGATTTCTTTTAAAAAAGCCACAAACATTACTAGCTCCAAAAGGAAAGCTAAATACTTCCTTGTAAATTAAGACAGCTTTTAAAAAGTAAAAACATAAGCCACAAATTGGGAGAAGATTCAGCAACACTTACCTGACACAAAAATAGCAAAAGAGATGTACAAAAACTCATACAAATTAATAAGAACATGACAATCAACAGAACAAACAGGGATAAGACACAAACAGGTATTTCATAGAAGAGGGAACAAATATGATCAACATAAACATGAAGAGCCAACAAATTCTCTAAAATCTGGGAAAGACAAATCAAGATCACTGATCATTTTATCCCACTTAAATAGCAAAAATCTCAAAGTATGAAAATAATCAATATACAGATCCAGAAGGTGTCTTACACACTGTTAATGGGAGTATTAACTGGTACAACCACTTTAGAAAACAATTGCTATTATCTTCTAAATCTGGACTCAGAACCTGTGATTTGGCAATTCCATTCATATGGTACATTGAAGGGAAACGCTTGTACCATGCCCCAGGAGCCCTGCCAAGAATGGTCATAGCAGTATGATTCATTATGGCAAAAAATAACCCAATTGACCACTGACAGGTGGATGAATAAACAAACTTGTATTATTTACCAAATGGAAATACTATAAAGCAACGAAAATCAATGAAGTACAAGCAGCTTCAAAGATAAATCTTTATAAAAAGAAAAACAAAGGTCCCAGAAGGCATGCTGCATGACATCCTTCTTATAAAGTTCAAAACAAACTAAATGAGGCACTACAGTAGTCCCTCCTTATCTGCGGTTTTGTGTCCTGTGGTTTCAGTTACCCGCAAGTCAACCAGTCTGAACACATTAAATGGAACATTCCAGAAATAAACAATTCATAAGTTTTAAATTTCATGCCACTCTGAGTTGTGTAATGAAATCATGCACCTTCCCGCTCTGTCCTGCCCCTGTAAGTGAACCCTCCCTTTGTCCAGAGTATCCATGCTGCCTACACTCCCTGCCCATGAGTCACTTAGCAGCCTTTTAGATTATGAGATTGACCAGGGTCAATTGCAGTGCTTGTGTTCAAGTCATTATTTGCAGTGCTTGTGTTCAAGTCATTATTTGACTTAATAATGGTCCCAAGGTGCAATAGTGATGCTGGCAATTCAGATATGCCAAAGAGAAGCTGTAAAGTGCTTCCTTTAAGTGAAAAAGTGAAAGTTCTTGACTTAGTAAGGAAAGAAAAAAAATCGCATGCTGAGGTTGCTAAGGTCTACAGTAAGAATGAATCTCTATCTATGAAATTGTGAAGAAGGAAAAAGAAATTCATGCTAGTTTTCCTGTCACATTTCAAACTACAAAAGTTACAGCCACACTGCATGGTAAGTGCTTAGTTAATATGGAAAAGCCATTAAATTTTTGGGTGGAAGACATGAACAGAAACATGCTCCAATTGATGGCAAGGAGTTGAGCCAGATTAATCTTAACTAAACTTGATCGTTATGTATGTACAGGAGAAAATAGTATATATAGGGTTCAGTACTATCTGTCCCTCTTTTTCCGTGGAGAATACCTTCCGAGACCTCCAGTGAATGCCTGAAACCTCAGATAGTACCAAACCCTATATATACTACGTTTTTACCTATACATATATACCTATGATCAGGTTTAATTTATAAATTAGGCACAATTATTGTGATGAGAGATTTGGGGGGGTTGGAGAATTATGGGTGATTTTTATTTACTTATTCATTCTGCTTTTCAGTAATTTAAACACTTAAAATTTTACTTTGATGGAATCTATGATGACCACTATTATATTGATAGGCTATAAGACCTAACAACAGCCTCTTTCTCCTTTAGTTTTTGAAAAAAAGTGCCTTTTAGGCAGTTGTGATAATATAACCGGTGTTACCACAAGCTTCATGATACTGTCCTTGGGCAGTATCATGCTCCCTGCTCCCAGATCTCTACATAAAACAGAAGCTACCAATGGCATCTTTCCCACATGCTATGAGATAAACTGCAACATTAACACCTTTAAGAATTAAAGAGAAATAAAATATTAGTGCCAACCTTTAGCTCCATCCAGTTGATTCTCACACAAAAGTTTATTTGCTTGATTATATTTTGTGAACAGCTGCCAGAATACAGATTCCTCCTTAGAGCACAATTCGGTCACAGTGTTCTTTAACCTTTCAGAGTGCACCAAAGCTGACAGGATACAGTCTAACCAACAGAGAGCATAAGCATTTTTCCACTGGACACATAAAGTCTGGCGAAATGATGTACATTTGCTCTCCAATGGCATTTCCAGTTCAGGTGCGTATCCTTCGTATTGAGGGGAAATTCCCCCAGTTTCAGAGACACCAATTGTAGTAGGATCTTTTTCAGCAGCCATGTCAACAATATCAGCTTCCAAAATCTCATTCTGCTCCAAGCAATCAGCTGTCCTAATTGGATTTGATGAGCTGTCACCATATACTTTTCCATTATGTTTGCTGTTGAAAATTTGTTCACCATCAGTAACAATATGATTTCTAGTCTTTTTGGAATTTGCTAAAAGAAGTGAATCTTTACAGCTGGTTTCCAAGATCTTTCTTTTTCGAGGCTTACTTGAAGTGTGACACTCTTCCGAATCAGGAGAAATTAGGTTATTAAGTGTTTTAGAGCCCAAAGGATAGATGCACTAAAAAGAAAAAATAAAATGATAAAAACTACAAATATTCAAATAAGCTCAAGTTTTACTTTACAGTTTCTGTATCATGGAAAATATGTATAAGATTTTAGCATTAATTTGACATGGGGTGTATTTAGCCACCTAAATCTGAACTAGAGACAAACACAACTATTTCATAAAAAATTTGGCCCTCAAATGAACAATTTTTCTTAGTTAATTTGAACAATCAAAGGTTTACCATGAGTTACACGAGGAAAGCTAACAAGGAAAACATACATATTTTTGCTTTAATAAAAAATCTAATGTCAAGTAAATTTAAAATTTTCAACAATGTAAAGAAACACTCTACAATGAAATGTTATTCTTTGGGGACAGACACACTGCATAACACTAAAAGTTTGAAAAGTATTTTCAGATTAAAAAATATCTTATATTTTGAAACTGAATATGAATCTGAGAGCACTGCCGTTCTTTTGATCTTTTTTTTTTTAAGTGACATGGTCTATGTTGCCCAGGCTGGTAGCAAACTCCTGGGCTCAAGTGATCCTCCCGCCTCAGCAGAGTCCCTGGGATTACAGGTGTGCACCACCACACCGGCTGTAGTTTCACATCCTTATTAGGTTTAGAGTCAAACTGGCTGAATTTTAATGACCTTGTCAAATCTTACTGTCAAATCTTTAATACAATTTCCAGCCAAATACCAAAAATGTAAACAAATCACTAAAATTAGTGAATCTTTCCTAAATTTACACACTACCAGAACATTTTTACAAGATAAATTCAAGAAATCTATACACTAAATGCCTTCATTTAAAATACACCTTCTTTTACACAGGTACGGTAGACTGCTACCTTGACGGCCCTCAGTGACCTAAAGAACTATACCTCCTGGTAATTCATGCCATCCCGTAGACTCAGCTTGGCCATGTGACTAGCTTTGATGGGACATTAGCACATATGATACCCATGGAAGCCTGACAGGCACTGGCTCACTGGGTTTGTCCTCTTGGAGCCCTTCTGCAACACTCGTTCTCAGCCCAGCTATCATGCTGTGAAGAGCCCAATGAGCATCATGGAGAGACGCTCATGGAAAAGAACTGAGACCCCTGGCTGACTTCCTGAGCAGAACTCCCACAGCTAGTATCAAGTGCCAGGCATGTGGACATTTCAGTTGTTTCAGCCAACATCGTGTGAAGTATAAGAATTGCCTTGTCAACTCTCAGAATCAGGAGAATAAATGAAGCCATTAAAATCTGTAAGCCACTAAGTTTCAAGGTGATTCGTTTCACAGCAACAGATAAATGAAATGCTGTAAATCCCCTCATGTAGCTTCTGCTATACAACTGAACACTACACTCATAATACTGCACTTATAAAATTATTTAGTATAAACAGGTAAATTCTAGATTCTTCTATTAATAACTAGCTGCACAGTCACCATCAACTAATAATCTGACTGCCCATCAACTTTATACCTTAAGATTATTTCCTAGATCCTACCATATGTCAGAAAACTGAGAACTCTTTAAAATCAATAGCAGTAACTGTGTATTCAAAGCATCACAAAAGGTACACAAAAAAATTGAAAGCAGGATCTCACAGAGATATCTGCACATCCATGTTCACTGCAGCATTATTCAAAGACCCCAAAATTGGAAGCAACTCAAATATCTGCACACAGGAGAATGGATAAAGAAAATGCAGTATATAAGTACAATTCAGTATTATTCAGCCTTAAAAATGAAGGAAATCCTGTCGCATGCTACAACATGGATGAACCTTGAGGACATTATGCTAAGTGAAACAAGCTAGTCACAATAAAGACAAATACTGTATGATTCCATTTACATGAGGTCCTTAGAGTAGTCAGATTTACAGAAACAGAAGTAGAATGGTGGCTGCCAGGGGATATGGGAGAGGAAAATGGGAAATAGTTGTTAAATGTGTAGAGTTTCAGTTTTGCTAAGATGAAAAAATGTCCTACAGATCCGTTATGCAACAATATGAATATACCTAATACTTCTAAACTCTCCACTTAAAAACGGTTATGATCATAAATTTTGTGTTTTTTACAATTTACAAATAAAATTTATAGGAGGAAAACATTACTGAGAAAAAAATTTTTTAAAAAAAGAATTTTTGTTTAAGATCCCCCCAAAAACGCCAAACCAAGAAATAAAAACCCTTCATTCATCTCAAATAGTCAAGATCATGGTGTACACACCCTACCTGCACCCCTATTTAATTAAAAACAATAAAACCATACGGGGCTCTGGGGCTGCAAAACTTAGTGGCCTGGATGGCTTCCACTCACACTTTACAAATGTCTTCACTTACTTTTCTTTACATAATCTATACTCCCATCAGAGGGCTGATCTACAATATAATTTGTCCGTCTTTATTTTTCCCTTTTATAAATTAATGTTTTTAGATTTCTGTTTATGCCTGATTTTAGTTTCTATTTCAGTGAACATGTATAACTTTGATAGCTAGAATAAAGCTTTTAACCTGTCTTCAAAAAAGAAAACACAAAAATTATACACAAAACATTAACTTTTTAGCCCAGCACAAACATCTAATATCATTTAAAATCTAATGCTGAAAAAAAGTAATCCTCTTTCCCTGATTTTTGGAGCAGCTTAAATAAACTCCTGCTTTTATTCATGTAAAACAGAAATAAGGAAAACATAATATGTCATCTTATATTTGGATAAGTCATTATCTGTAAGGTATGGCCTAAGGCAAATTACAAAAATAATTTACACTCATTTTACAAATGAAGAAAACCAAAAAAAAGCTGTTTTCATTGATGACTTAACACTAATAATTTAAAAACCTCTTTATTATAAATTTCATGGTTTTTTAAAACAAAGACTGAATAATAAAATGCTCCAAAATAAATGCTGAATAACGTACTCCAAAAAAAAAAAAAAGAGGACAATTTAAAACTTCCTACTATTTGAAAACACTTGAGTTTCAATTTGGTACTAATTTTGAACCAGTCTTGAATATTGGTGTATATAAATCAAGAAACATTTTATATAAATATCTGATTAAAAGGGTTTTTCCAAATGGCTGTATGCAATTTAATAGCACAGTGGACTCCAAATTCTACAACAAAGCTCTTTAGAAATTAATTTGATTCAAGTTTGCTTTATTAGTAAAGCAAACTTCACTGATAAAAGGCCAGATAATAAATATTTAGATTTTGTGAGCTATAGTCTCTGTCACAATTACTCAATTCTGTTGCTGAAGTGCAAAAGCAGCCATAGACAATACATAAATGATTGAGCATGGCTATGTTCCAATGTGTTTATTTATGAACACTGAAATCTGAATTTCATACAATTTTTCTGTGTTATAAAAGAGCAATGTTCTTTTGATTTTTTCCTCCAACCATCTAAAAAATGTAAAAATCATTCCTAGCTTGTGCATCATACAAAAAAAGTGTTTGCTGACTGCTGGTGTAAACCAATTCACTTTATGCAGTACACTGAGCTCCTATTGCTGATAAATTTTTTTTAAAAAAAATTAGATCAAGGCCGGGTGTGGTGGCTCACGCCTGTAATCCTAGCACTCTGGGAGGCCGAGGCGGGCGGATTGCTAAAGGTCAGGAGTTCAAATCCAGCCTGAGCAAGAGTGAGACCCCTGTCTCTACTATAAAA